>VDFB02029969.1:28591-50509 GCA_007258455.2 Sequoia sempervirens | reverse complement strand
AACAAACATAAAATAGAACCTTCATTACCCCCTTTCGACAGTTTTTTAAACAGTTTTACATTCTTGTCTATTTTTCCTTCTTCTTTATCACTTATTCTCATGTTTCTTAAATTCTTGCTTTGTTTCTTATTCTTAAGTTAGTTTTTCTTTTCTAAACAATTTGTTTTTAAATTTTTTAATTGTTTTGACTCTCCTCAGCTCTCAAAATAGAAAGGATCCTTGTTGGAAGTGCTCTAAATTTCCAATAGTTGGTGAAACTAGATCCATTGTTAGTACTAACCAGACAAAACTTGTCCCTGCAACCATAGGGAAATGGGTGAAGTGAATGGGTAATAATCAATGGGCTATGCAGGAGGTTATCATATTGTATCATATACAAATGATAGCCTCCCACACAACCCATTGATTATTTCCCATTAACTTTTCCCATTTCCCTATGGCTATAGGGACAAGTTTTGTTTAACCATTACTATGTATACAGAGTCACTAAGTATTGGAAATTTGGAGCTTAAAACTTCCACATTGCAGTGAGGTAAAAATTTAATGTATTTTTAAATGAGATTTCACATCACTTTAACAATTATTTATTTTCCATTTACACGCCTTAAAACATAAATGATTTTTACACATTTTTTCATTTGTATTCAATTAAGTCATTTATTATGATATTGCTATCAGGATTCAACCGTGTAGTTTCGAGTCAAACTCATTGACCCATGTTTCATGAGTAGTGGTTCAACAAGAACCCATCTCTCATGATATCAAATGGTCCACTTAGAACTCATTACATCTAGGTGATGCTCACAGAGGTGAAGCACTAGTCTGTCCCGAGAGGTCATCCATCCTAGTACTGCTCCAGTGCTTCACCTCTATGAGCATCACCTAGATGCAATGAGTGCTAAGTGGACCATTTGATATCATGAGAGATGGGTTCTTGTTGAACCACTACTCATGAAACATGGGTCAATGAGTTTGACTCGAAACTACACGGTTGAATCCTGATAGCAATATCATAATTTGACACGCTGTGGAAAAATACCTCCTACTTATAAGTCATTTATATTGAATGGTTTAAGGGGATTTTTAAACATGTATCTTACATTTTTAAATTAAAAATTTAATGCAAGTTCACTTATATCTAAATTATGGATCCACGCTCTCCAGCTCCAACCACTCCAGCTCCACCCACTCCACCTCATAACCCCCCACCTCCACCACCTACATCCTATGGTGCTCGTTTTCGAGAAAAAGTCGATGTGAATGTTAGAACCATTCAAGATCAAGTTAACACTATTCAAAATGAAGAATGTGTTCACCCATTATTGAGGTGTTTTGCATCAAAAATGAAAATTGTTGTTGATGCGGTTAGCTTCATGGAAGTGGACTTAGACGAGCATCAACGATGGCTAGAGGAAAGGAGACAATACCAATCTAAAGAGGAAAACACAAAGAAATGAATAGATGCAATTGAAAACTACAAAACTTTATTAAGACAATGATCTTATATTTATAAAAAAATTGATCTTGGATGAATATTTTATAAAGAATTTTGTTGGATGGATATTTTATAAATAATTTGGTTGGATGGATACTTTTAGTGTTGAATTTATGAATATAATAGTATAATGATGAGACAAAAATTTAGTAATAAATATTAAATAATCTATCAATTTAGTGTTTGTTCATATATAGTGTGCTTATATATTTTTTATTCATGCATCAAGGTTGACTGATGTCTTATTTTTTGATCATAATTATTGTATAGATTTCACATGAACAATCTAATTAACATGTATCTTGATGTCTTCTAAGGATTTTGTTTGAAATTTGCATCAAACCCCTTTGGTGTACATAATGTTCTTATTTATGTATCATGATTGGAAGATAGTGATTCTTATTCATGGTGATTTTATACCTTTTACATGAATGATCTAATTACATGTTATTAAACTTGAAGGTTTTAATGGCATGAATGTTGAATTGAGTTGTAATGGTTTTGTTTCATGGTTGTATCACTTTTTATTCTAGAAGGTCCCAACACAGGAAAACACTTTTCCTCTCTCTCTCTCTCTCTCTCTCTCTCTCTCTCTCCCTCTCTCTCAACTCTCTGTCTCTCTCTCCATCTCACTCTCAGGTCCCTCCCCCCTCTCTCTCTCAAGTCTCTCAGAGCTTCCTCTCTCCCTCTCTCCCTCCCTCTCTCCCTCTAAAGTCTCTCTCTTTACCTAGATCAACTCTCTCTCTCTCTCTCTCTCCCTCTCATGTCTTTCCCTCTTTCCCTCTCTCCCTCTCACTCTTAGGCCCCCCTTTATCTCTCTCAAGTCTCTCTCTCTTGGACTCTCTCCCTCCCTCTCTCCCTCTCAAGTCTCTTTCCCTCTCTCCATCTCAAGACTCTCTCTCTCCCTCTCCCTCTCCCTCTCAAGTCTCTCTCTCTCTCTCTCAACTATATTGTATATCTCTCTCCTTCGCTCTATCCCTCTCTCTCCCCATCTTAACTATCTCTCTCTCTGCTCTCTCACCTCATCCCTCCCAGGTCTCTCACTCCCTCTTAGGTCTTTCTCTCTCCCTCTCTCTCAAGTCCCTCCCACTCCCTCTCTCTCTCTTGTGAATTGACCACACATCAATAAATATATAATATATACTATGTATTAAATATATTATGTAATATATATAATATATTACATAATATTAATATAATATATAATATTTCATATATATACTATATACTATATATAATATATAATATAATAATATAATAATATATAATACATAATATTATATATTATAAATATGTGTATTATAAATATATGTATTATAAATACATAATACATCTTATTATATAATAGATATTATATAATATTATGTATTATAAATAATATAAGTAAATATAACTAATAGATATCCGTTTTGAAAAATAAAATGGATATTGGCTCGAGATTTGGTTTGGGATTGACTGACCTGGAAAGTCAACCCCAAAAACGTGTTTTTGAAAAATTGTTTAGTTTTTCGAAGTTCACCCTTGTGGCTGACAACTTTTTTTTACCTGAATTTCATCAAACGAAAATGGTTATAGAGAAAATTGTCAGCTTTCAACCAATTGAACTTTTTCCTTATTTTGAATTTAATAAATAATTATTATTGATTGTCTACCTACATTACATCTAAACTCCTGATTGATAGGCTAATTGAAAAACTTCTATAACTTTCAAACTACTTAACATTTTTTGAATCTACAAGATGCACCACATTCTATGCTTCACATACTATAGGATAAAAAAAATGAATTTCATAATTTTTTGACCAAGTTATGTTGGTTAGACAAAAACATTTTAATAATTCTAAAAATTTCTAATAAAAAAATCATAACTAATTATTTACATGGAAAAAAATTATAAATAAATTATAAAAAAAATCTGGCACATCCAGGCATGTTTCCTCTACTTATATTGAAAAATTTAGAAAAATATATATTTTTTCTTGTACTTAGGGTTCAGACACACCTGCTTCTTATCTTTTTCCTGAAAATTTAGTACCACTGCATTGAAATTTTAAATTTTCTCAAAACAAATTTACTTTTTTCTAAAAAAGGACTAGTAGCCTCGAAACTACATTCAATTTGCTACAACTTTTGTTCTTACATATTTTTCAAATTATGTTAATAACCTTTTCAAATTTTTATGTCAAGTTGCCTAACTCTAATTTTCTAAATTTTCATCACCACTTCGAGGCCTAGTTTAGACCCCCGTGATCTTGCACTGACCCTGTCATAAAAAAAGTATAGATAACCCCTCAAATGTGTCCTCCAAATTTTCAATATGAGAATCATAAAACAAATTTGATACCCCTATAAAATGCTCATCCCACAAAGATAAATTTAAAATACTATGATGATCTTGCTGAGCAAGAATGATGGAAGTCTCAATCAATGATTCTACACAAAGAATCAAAGAAGGTGAAAATCAACATTTGTCTCTATAAGAGGAGAAGGATAATCTGAAGAAACATTGTCATCATCATTATTTGAAGATTCAAAGTTCTCCAAAGATGAAAACTCTTGAATAGTATCATAATCATATAGTATATTATTTGCATCATAAAGAAGCACAAGACTTGATCTAAAACATAATCATCTAAGAATGGGTTGTATCACAATCTCCATACATCTCCAAAACTTTGTTACAAAGAGCATGAGGACACTTAAATTTTATAATGGAATTCAACATTTCATCATCAACATGATAATAAATCACTCCTAGGATATGATCTCTTTTGTAATTCCAAGAAAATTTCTTACTAGCAATACCTGGAGGGAGAACAAGACCATACAAATGTGGCAAAAGATTATGTGAATAAAGATGTTTTAAGATGCCCTCTCTCCATTGTTTATAGTTCCCCTTTTCAAGATGATTGAAGAAGGATGAAATGGAAACTTCATAATAAACTAAGATAGATCTCCAAATTTACAAAGACAATAACCATCAATAGCATTTAAAAACTCCCAAAAATGATGAATATTAAAAGTGAATCCCCCAAGAAGATAAAACTCATTCAAGTGTTATTATGTCCAAGTAATCAATCAAAATGTGATATTGGAAAAAATGAATAAAATGTACATAGGGCTAAATATAAATCCTCAATACTTTTCCAATGCTACAAGAATTGTAAAAAATAGATAAACAAGAACAAAGTAATGAGCTTAGAGGTTAAAGTGAAATATTTGAGTTCAATCAACAATAAAATGTACCAAAAAAATGATGATAAGATCTACACCACTAAAAAGTACACAAAAATAACTTTCTAATGATGTCTTGTTTGTGAAAATCCAACTCCTAGATCAAAAGTTATAATGATTTTACCAATTCTACTTAGTTGATAAAAAACAAAAAAAATAGCCCTTGGCCTGGGTGATGGTTTCCCATTAGACTAAGGGCATAGACTCTAGGCACTTGGGCTAGAAAAGTGGAGCAAGAGGTGGTGGCACACTGTGCCACTAGGGAAGATGAAATGTGTCATCTATGATGGCACTGTTGATGGTTTTTTCTGCACAACAACAACTCAGATAGAAAATAATATTCTATCTCTCTTGAAAGATAATCTTCAACAATAAATTGTTGAAAATCACCCCAAGGTCTCTCGGGTGTTAGGTCATGACAATTGTGCATAAACAACTCAGATAATATGTTAAAATGTTGGTAATCACAAGGGGTCTTACAAATGAACAATGTTGGAAGTGAATTTTCATCAGATGCAACAATATGGTGATGCTTTCAATCCTAAAACTAACCCAGATTCAAAATAAACAACAAAAGAGATAAGGGTTTAGAAAGATTCTATTTATTCTAACTCCTAAGATCAATCACAGTAATGATGAAAGTTGTAAATGGACAGATCCCCAATAAAATTGATCTCTGCTTGATCAAGGACAAACCTGCAACTACACAGAAATGGTGCGATCTTCTGAGGAAATCTAAAGATTTTCAGACTTTGAACACTCATTCACATACTCAGCTACTGGCACAATGTAAACAAGCATTCATAGTTGAACTTAGCACAGAAGTGAGGCCCAGACTAACTTTACACAGCAATCTACAATCAGCAAATTGCTAAAAGTATGGACCGGAAATCGATCAACATCATTGTAAAAGAGCTGAAATCTAACATCTAACATCTAATATCTGAGAATCAAGAACAAGAAACCATAAAAACTGTCAAAAATAAATACAAAGTTTGCCAAATCAACAATCCAATTGCATTACTTCTCCAGCATTGCATAACAATTTCAAGTCTCTCATCTCCTACAGCTAATTCTAAAAACTACTTGCCAATTCTGGCCTTGTAACTTAGCAAAATTCTAGCCTAATCCAACTCCTAAAATCTCCCCTTACAAATGAGGCACAAATGCCATTTATAGAGAACCTCCCAAACATGTCGGCCTAATTAGATTTTACAATAATAACTGTCCTCAAAACAGGTTGGCCTAATTAGATTTTACAATAATAACTGTCCTCAAAACAGGTTGGCCTAATTAGATTTTACAATAATAACGGGCCCCAAAACAGTTCGGCCAAGAGAATTTCAAAATAGGACAAGATTTGCATTAAATGCATGAATATTATCCATGTCGGCCTACGATCTCCAACAAGATCAGATTCACGTGTCTTCCAGAAAGTCCTCCAGCTGTAGACAATTTTGGCACAGATTCTTAGGCAGGTCCCACTTTTAATATCTATTTAATCCTAAAAAAAAGATATCATCATCAATAGCTCACATTTAAAAAAAAATCCATTTTGGAACAAATAAATAAATAATTATTTTCAGAAAAACTTCCATCATGGAAAATTTCGAGATTTGGGCCCTTCCAGGGAAATCAGACCAAGGAGAAAATCTGGAAAAATCTAGGCCAGGCGGATTCCAGACCAGAATCCGGGCAAATCCAGGCGGACAGGAATCCGGGAAAATCCAGGTGGACAGGATTCCAGGAAAATCCAGGCAAACAGGAATCCGAGAAAATCCAGGCGGACAGGATTCCGGGAAAATCCAGGCGGACAGGATTCTGGGAAAATCCAACAGACAGGAATTCAGGAAAATCTAGGCGGACAGGATTCCGGGAAAATCCAGGTGGATAGGATTCCGGGAAAATCCAGGTAGACAGGATTCCGGGAAAATCCAGGTAGACAGGAAAATCCCGGATTGGGGCAAAAGCCCGGATTTTATTCAGAACTTAGTTTTTTTGAAGCACAACTCGGGGGAAGGACTAGGACAAGCAAGATGAACATCTAAGGACCTTCAAAGGCAATGAAATCAATAAAATTAAGGGGCAAAAAGACACCAAAAGCCAGAGCAAAAAGAGGGCCCCCCACTTTCAGTGGGGTGTGTGTGCAAAACTGCACAACAGGCACGATTGGGGTTTAGTGCCAAGCACTTCCTACAAGACCATCCACTATAACTGATAACTAAAGTTAATAGACTAAACAAGCACTTGATGATCTAAAATTTAAAATATAATAAAAACATTTATGATTCACACTAGATGATGCAAGTTGATGATGTGACTAAGTAGAAATCATACGCAAACAAAATATTCCTTTCATAAATGTCGATACCTCTACCAATTGTCCTCCCACCTACATAGACCTACACAACTTATCATATGACACATATCCATATGACTATACAAATTGTACAATTTTTTCCTAGTAATCTACAAACTCTAGCAAAAATGGCCAAAATTTTTGTCACCCAAATAAAGTGTTTTATATGAAAATAGGAGTTTTTGGGCCTTTTGGACCCAATGATGAGGTATTTTTCCCCCATAATGTACCCAAAAAAATCTCATGCTTGAACCTCCCTCCCTCAAATCTAAGAAGAATTTTATAGATCTATGCGAGCTAATACCATGTAAGAGTTGATAGTGAGCTCACCTACCCTAAGATCACCTACAAAATTAAAGATAGTATTCCACAATAGAGTAAAGCAAGAGGATGAATTGTTTGATATGGATGAAATAATGTTTAATGATCAATAATGGATCAATGAGAGTACATAACCCTTACAATACATAATGTACATGAGGCCTTGCTTATATAGGCAAGGTTGAGAGATAAGATTTCTACTAGATTGTGACAAGTGTATTAATCCTATGCTATGATACAACTAGTGATAAGATGAGATAAGATCACATGACTACTAAAGACTTCTAGAAATATTCTTATTTAGCCATAGTAAAATTAACTTGTGTGCATGTGAAAATAAGACCTACTAGGTGAACTAGTTAGGTAATATACCTTGTTCACACCAACAAATGTTTTAGTGAAATACGTTCATTTCATGACAAATATTTTTTTAATATTAATTTTCCTAACAATTTAAGCACGCCATTGGAAATTTCTACAAAAATATGACAAATCCTTGCTAAATACATTAATACCATGGAAAAACCTTCCATTTTATTAAAAAAAAAAAAACCATTTAAAAACAAATTATTAACTTGGGTTAACCAAAAAATAAAATATTGTCTAAATTGTGGGTCCATTAATATCTATAGAGTTGGTCAACATAGTTCCCCCATTTATTATTTTTTCATACAATGTCAAAGTACGGGCTTGGAGGTGGTAGTAATGAGAAGGGTTGAGAGAGAAACACTCCTTTGCAAGGGTCAAAGAAATAGTTCCCTCTCACAAGGTGTGGGGACAATGACCCCTATATACTCGTATCACAATACATGTAGGGTCGAGGAATAAAACCCCCTTATCAACAAGTAAATCATCTATTAGGAAGGTATTGGAGTATACACAAACCAAAAAAAAAAAAATCTCATGCCATATAAAGAAGACACTTATATGTGGGAACAAATTTACACTATAGATTTCCTCTCTAGTTTGATGGTTCTAATTAATTTCTAGGAACTAATATGCATATTGTAATTTAAATGTTCATAACCTAAAACAAATTGACCAATAAATAATCTAATGGCTCAAAACAAATTGTAGATTTGGTAAACATTTTATTTTACACATACATACTTCCTTGAAGAAAATCAAAATTATCAAACTAAAGAAGAAATCTATAATGAAAATTTGACATGATGAAACAACCCGAAAACAAATAAAAATATATAATACATATTATAAAATTTATATAAATTCAATTTGAAAATTTAATAAAATAATTCTTAAATAATTAAATAACATTAAACTAAATTGTCATTAAAATGTATCATCACTAAACAATTTATAATCACACATCATAAAAATAACCTATATACCATCCAGGTATGAGTGGTAGAGTGATTTAACATAACTAATATTACTAATAGTAATAATTAAACAACCCAAACAATAATTGCAATGCCCATCACAAAAATAACGCAATCACAAGAGAATAATTTAAGGAGCTTGGATGCACTATGGTCACTATTGAAGACATTTTTTCCCACTACCATGGGCGTAATATTATATATGCCAATAATCACCATAAGTGATACTTAAATGAAAGGGTCCAGCACCTAATAATTGTGAAAGCAATTTAGGAGATTGCCTAAAACTGAAACTAACACCCATGCTCAACCCATATTTCAAAATATATTCATATTGTTTGAAAGAAATTCTTTATAGTCATTAAAAAAAAGCATTCAAAATGATTGTTTATAAAGAAAAGAATGTGTAGGTTGTCTCCAAGGCATAGGCATGATTTTCATCATCTCCTTGAAATTACAAGTCATTGAAGTTACCTCTCAATAAGAGTAATTGAGTGTATTCTCTAGCTTACATGAGTTGCCTGTGTGGAGGGAAGTTTTGTATGTCATAATATCATGTTTCTGCCTTTAATGACCATATATCACTAATGAATTTTCTAATCACTATTTATCATATCTGGATGTGAGTTGTTATTTCACAATATAAGTCATCATTGATATATAAAACAAAATGTTTTATAGGTATAACAGTAAATACAATAAAATATAGAATGAATAGTAGAAGTTATACAATCTAATTATGGTCTAATAATATAGGTAGGAATGGAAATCTGAATCGAAATGGATATCTTGAGGTATTTAGGTTTGAGTTTTCAGGTAAATTCACCTTCAACAATTTATCACCATGACAAATTCATCGAATTTTTCACGAGATGAATTTGTCATGGAGATGAATATTGTTGGTGGTGAATTTTCCATGAGATGAATTTGTCATGACGATGAATTGTTGAAGGTGAATTTGTTGACGGTGAATTGTTGGCAGTGAATTTTCCTAGAGCCTCTACAGATATATGATTTTTATAGGAAACATGTGTTAGTTCCTGTCCACAACTTTTTCTCTTACAATTCTTCCACTAAAAATAGACTCAATTTCTTGCTTTTATTCACAACTAATTCAATATCAAAAAAATAATTACAAATATACTAAACAACCTCAAAATAACAACACAGAAACAAACTTCCACATACAGAAAATACATAAAGAAAATATGAAATAACCAAGTACTTGCTTATAATACAATCCTATAATTAAATTGAGTGGATGCTGTACTCCAACTCATAATATATAAGTTTTCTCTTAGGAAACCAAATAATAATCGTATTTATTATGTCTTCCATTAACTTAAAATGATCATTTCTGACCATATTTAGCAAAGGAAAGTGAGATGTGAATACAACAAAGAAAAGTCACACTGATATAGACCTCCACTTTCTCAGTTGAATGTTTTTTTCTCTGAAAAAATATCTTTGCAAGTGGTATAATATATTCTTTCTTGAATGCTGTTTCGTCTTCATTTGTATACTATCAACCTGCTCTTTTATATGACAAAACAAACTCTCCGCGTAACAGTTGTCTCCAAATATTCAAAGACTGCTTACAAGTCATCAGTGGGTGCTCCAATTTCTCTTTTTCTCTTGTGTACAGCAGGATCCAGCCATATGTGCATTTTATTCAGAGACAATTACTCCTTGTTTTCCGGGCTGCAGTTACCTTCTTTCACACAATAAATAGATGTGTAGTTATTTATCAGATGTCTAGTTATTTATCAGAACATTCTTGTTCATTAAGTGGATTGGAATGACGGCACTCTTTTAAAATTATATTATTTTTTGGTTATTTTCAATTGGAACAAAAAAAAAATTATGAATTGTTGTGGTAAAGATGACTTTCATAGTGTGGTATTAGTTAAAGTGTACATTTTTAAAGTTATTTCGGGTTGATATTTTGAATGTATGACTTTAATATATGATTTAAATGTTTGAGTCACACCAAAATGCTTTCAAATTACTATGAATAATTTATTTTTGATGATGTTTTTTTACAATATTACCATATCATATTTGAACTCTAATTGTACAACAAAACCTTTACAACACAAACAACATATATGTCACCATGAAAAATCCTTGTAACTATTAGTATGAGTTATAAGATGGAATCAAAACACCATAAAAATGAGATCCATCCTTTTACTCTATTTATAACAACAATAAATTTCATTCCTCTAACTTCTCATCAATGAAAAATAGATGATGAATTAGATAACCAAATGAAAAAATTTCTTTGTGTTTCACATTATATCCATATTTTGGTGAGATCACTAGCTCCACCCAGAAATGATGCATCTATTATAATTTTATGGAATTTTCCCTAATAGATGACCATTTTCTTTAATGTGTGGTGTGTTCATCATAGTAGATATTGAGTTCCCCACTTAGATATTGAGTTCCCCACTTATGAAAAATGGTGAATTCATCACAACTAATTGAAATACTAATTAATACTAACCAAACATTAACATAAAACAAATTGGATATTAAAGATTCCATAAAACAAATTTCAACACGCATAAGACTTGTCCTCATGCTTGTATATGGACTTTCCATTTTGTGGCCCCACACGCTATCTTCTTTTAATTACAGTAACGGTTTCAAAATTCCTTGGGAAAACAAGGAAAAGGTGGGAAAAGCATTTTATTCCTTACAACAAAAAGCTTTCGGTAATAATGTCAGACATTTGGTGGCAATGCCAGATTTGATATTGAAAAAGAGAGCAGTAGCTCTCTGTCCTTTCATACAAATACCAACAACAATGATTAAGTCATGAGGAATTCAGCTCACCTAAAAGCAAACCAACTTTAGTGGCATGGGAATTTTATTTGTCAAAATCAGCTGAAAAGGAAATGGAATTTGGATACATACAAACAACCAAGTAAAAGGGACCACCCCACCCTTTCCTGCAACATTTTGTTT
The DNA here is from genome assembly GCA_007258455.2 of Sequoia sempervirens. Taxonomy (NCBI): domain Eukaryota; kingdom Viridiplantae; phylum Streptophyta; class Pinopsida; order Cupressales; family Cupressaceae; genus Sequoia; species Sequoia sempervirens. The sequence goes on along the minus strand of VDFB02029969.1, from coordinate 38,784 downwards.
GCCAAGTGGAAATCTACATCAACCAAACTTTCTTGTCTGCTTCTATAAGATTGGTACACACATTTCTCACTTTACATGCCGATACTTTTTTAATTTTAAATATATTACTTTCTACTCTAAAGAAAGAAAAGTTTAGTTTGATTGAAAGTATGCCAAATAAAACAGAATAATAAAGTCCACACCATATTTAACATACCTAACTAAACCAATAAGCTTCCAATTGAAATAAGCTCTCTTTTAAATCTAGAAATATGACATACAGTGCCTACTTCCTCAAATGGTAAGAAGAAACATTCCACTCGGATGTAAAAGGGAGCATAGCAGATGGAAAAGTTGCACCATGTTCAGTGTATCAGCTTAACCAAATTTGTTGAACAAAATGCTCCCTAAAAAGAAAAAAATTCCCCAAACTTTTGAAGTTATGGATATCTTATCATTGATAAATTCTGAAATTCAACATCATGTTGAGGGCATCAATCAGACTAATTCTTTTAGTTAAGGACCATTCTTCTGAGTTATGCAAGATAGTAGACAGTTAGTACTTATGAAATAAGCCACTATACAACCACTGTAGATCTTGGAACCAATATTAACTGCAATTGCTGCTGATCTAATTTGTACTACAGAAAGCTCCTATAATCTTCCTAGATATGAATATGTACTTAATAACAACTAACTTTTGCTGAGTACCAACCAACTAGTTGAAAATAGTTATTGAGGCAGGGTGTCCCATCAGAACCACTCCCCCAATCCTCTTCTCTCCTTAGCAGGACTTCCTGGACAACTACTTTCTTGATACCTCCTCTCCAATCCCCCACAAGAGGAACCTTAGATGTCACCATTACAGTTTCCCCTACAAACCTTATGCTATGCAGGCCACCCACAAAGCCCAATGGACACAAAATCTCTAAGGAAGGCTCCATTCACATACCCAAATTGAATTTTATCTTCATTCTGTAAAATGGTTTTCAAGGTTTGCACTAATTTATCCTTGGGTTAATCAATTCCAGATGTATCCATATGAAATGCTTGGGTTATCAAGAACACCCAAGTAAAATTTTGTGCTGTTAAGAGCAACCGATTGAAATTTTGGGCTGTTAACTTAACAAAGAAACCTTTGTGCGAAAAGATGGTTCTGTTTAAAATGTGAACATAATTAACCAAGAGAATTTGAAAAAAACTACTTAAAATCTATATTTTCCTAAGGAGTTCATACATTAAATTTGTTTTATTAATTTTAAAATTTGTTGATGAGATTGATAGCAGTTTTTTCAATTTCAATCATTATTTGAAATTATAGATATTCTCAAGTGCTTTCCACTAAAAGGTTGGTCCCAGGTAGCTCTTTATGTAGGTTTACTATTAGAATTTTAATAATACATAAAAAAAAATTATGTAAATTCTAAATTATGTATAAAAGATAATTTGAATTTTTTTCTATAAAGGAAAGGTTTGATAAGGGTGCATCTTTATTTTATTGATAAATTTCAATTACATATAATGTTTGAATTAAAAAAACTTAGTTTAGAATATAGATTGTTTAATTTTTTTTGTTTCCCCATCATTATGACCTACCAAATTTTTGTTAATAGTATAGTTTTTATTGATGTATCACAATAGATCTCCAAAAAAAAGTTCTACCAATAGTTATACATTAAGTCATATTTTTGTTAGTGTGTTAATGTGACATCACATATTTGTTGCTTTTGAATCTAATGAACATCATTTATTCAATTATTACTTTTGGATGTTCAACTATTAACTCCTCTTTCACAACTAATAATGTTATATTATTCAAAATATTGAACGTCAAATGTAGTATTATCACAACTACTAGTATCTACTCAACTACTGACATCTCTTCTCTAAAATTATGTATCCATTGCATCACCAAAAATATGCAACATGATTAAACATATTTTCTTCCATTCTCTTTTACATTTACCTCTAGATTTTACCTTCAAATGTTTTCTTATTAAACAAAATAAATTAAGCAACCACATGAAACCTTCCTCTAAAAATACTTATGAGTATAAAATTTTATTATTTAGATGTTAAATATACTTATTTTTAATATTTCATTAAAGAATAATAATAAATTGATAAAATAAATTTAATATTTAAAACTTGAACAAATATATTATATAATGAATTTAATATTAAATTTATATAATTAAATAATAAATTAAAAATAGTATAAATTGTATTTTAATATAAGTAATCTTAAAGTCATCATTATTATAATTATTTAAGTTTTATAAACTCTATTTATAATTCCAACAAAAATAAATTATTTCACTATATTTTAGTTAGAATGAATAATTAAACAATAATAAATTGTTGGATTATAGGTTAAGACTTGTCTAGATATTGTAATTAATGTTATTATTAATATGAAAATTAAATTAAATAATGAAAGGTCCTTTAGCTCTAGGTCTAATGAAGATATCACTATGATAGATGTGAGAGATCAATTTAGTGTGGTATCAAAAAATTAGAACTTGCTAAATGACTAGGGAAAAACCATAAATTTAACTAGGAACTTGTTTGGTCTACTTTTGTGAGTTCAAAAGTGATCTTTGTGAGTCTTTACAGTGGATGTGAACTTATATGTAGTATTGAACTTGGGGTTGCAAATCTAATATTTTTTGCTTCATACTTCTACAACCTTGTAGTCTTTGTGTTTGTGAACTATGTCTAGGAAAATTGTGTTTACAAACATTGTTTGGTAACTTGCTAAGTGAGGGTCATGTTCTCCACAATCAAGCCCTTTTGCGATTTGATGAACAACTTTAGAAGATTGATTATAAACAACAAACAAACATTTAGGGATGCCTAAGATGATGTATTCTTACATAGTGATGTTGTGAATGCTTTGTAACAATACTATGTAATAATTATTTTATCTCCTAGCATGATATCAAGTGAATGGATTAATATCTTTAAATACAACATAGCTCACATGAATTCCACACACAAATGTTTTAAGTTAGCTTGCAATGGTTAGTAAGAGAAAATTAGAAAGAACTAAAATTTTAATTTTGAATTTAAAAGCTTGAGGTTTAAATCCATAAATACAAAAATGACTTGGGTCAACTCTACACTTATGGATCCACTCTAGGATGACAAATCAGAGATCTAGAAATCAAGATCAACTTATAAGAATAAGAGATGAGATTAGGATAAGACAATGTCATGAGTCAAATTCATGTAATAATGAACCACTTGTAGAATTCTTATTACATCGAAGATATTCTAATCAAAGAAAATCCAAAACATAAGGGAAAAGGGATAGTTATGCAATTTTCACCATCACAATAATACCATATTATTGATGAATATGTATGAGTCATACAATTCGCTTTATCCAAAACTTATATTTTTTGTCAAAATCACATTATAGCTTATAAAAAGAAGTATATATTTAAATATAAATATAATTTAAATTTATTGTTTAAATTAACTAAATAATTACACATATAATAAATAAAATCTTGCAAATATAATATGCAACATGTGAGGTGACTATAAATCACCACTTAGGTGACGTAGACCATCAATTATTTCCTCATTCTCCCACATCTGTGTTACAATATCCTTCTCTTGGTTGTTCCAAAATATGTTCCAAATCACTAATGGAGGATGTAACTCATGATTTAATTCCCCTTGGATGTAACATTATTTAATTCCTCATCCTCAAAATGCTTAAATGGTTAGGTTTTGGATCGAAACTCATCTCTTATATCAAAATGGTTTTTTTTCTAAAATTAATGCTTGCGTTGATGTCAATAGCTCTCTCTCCTGAACTATTCCCCTTCAATGCTCCATTGGGTATAGTTTTCCTCATGCATCCCTCCTTTGTGCTATTGGTATTAATGCTTGGGAATATTTGCTTCAACATGCTAGAGAATTACTCTAATTGAGGGTATATCTTTAATTGAAAGGGAAGTGGTGCTAAAATCCCACTTTGTTGATGATATTCTAATCTTCATCCAAAACTATGCAGAGGAAATTTGTAACACATTGAATGTGTTGAATTTGTATCCTATTGCTTTTGGATCCCAACTCTCCCTTTATAAAACATTTTTAAATTACATTCTCAAAATATTCTCTTTCTTGGATTCCTCATGAGTTAAAATACATTAAACATGGTGAAATTCCAAGGTACTTGGACCTAATCTCTTCAAGGTTAGAATCTCCCTACCTTACATGTGGAAATGGTAATTGAATAAACAAATACAAACTACTTGATCTAATAAATTTATCGCCATGGTAGGGAGGATTCAAGCAACCAATGAAATTCTTATAGATATCCACATATACATCTCCTTGTGCTAGCCTCCTTCGAAGGATTGTTATAGCCAATTTATGCAACTCATAAGAGGATACCTTTGGGCTAAATGGGGCAAGAATTGAATTATGTATTTATCTCCATGGGTGCACTACATACATCCCAATGATAAGGGAAGGTTGAGCATCATTGTCTCCTACACCCAAGGAATTTGTCATACTACCAATGGATACTTCAATCCCTTCAAGGTTTTGTAGGCCTTAGAAATATCTCATGAGACAAAGAATTTGTCTAGCTAAGGCTATAGATTCTTGGGTGAATTGGAAGGACAAGATACTTCTACCATATAATACTTTGAGAATCTCCTTGAGTCAAAAGTGTTTGGAAGGCCTAGCAAAGCATTTCTTCCTTCTTAATTTTGACAAATCACTCTTTGAGATATGCATTGAGCTTTTCTTCTTCTTTCAAATGGTGGGGTTAAACTTATTTAGGTGAATGACCAGCCTTTAGCTACTTGTAAGTTAATTTGTAGTACCCCGTATATCTAGAAAAGACATCCACATGTTTAAAGATATTTGGGATTTTCCTAACATGGCATGGAAGAGTGACTTAAAAATTAGCTATAATTTTATTTTTCCTCTTCATAATTGTAAGGAATATACTTCATGCAATCTTGTGTGCCCCCATAATTGTAACTCAAATTATCCTCTCTTAGAGATGTCATTTTTTGTAAATTGGTGTTCTTTCTCCCCGACCAAATGGAATAGATTGGTTTATCCCTCATGAATTCAAAAAAAATGTCCCAAGCCTAGCTCCTATCTTAGCAAGTTCTTTACGACCACATTCGTACTAGAGAATGTCTCCACTTTCTTCAACCTCAATTTATGCAATGGTCCTTTTGTCCTAAAAAAGTGACTATCAAACACGTTTTCTAGTTTGATTAAAAGGTCCATTTTATTTGGTGTTCTATTATGTCTTCTCTCCTATCCATTTTTAATAGAAATATCAATTGGAAGACAACTCGTATTTATGTACATTGTTCTTCCAACATTGTTACTATAATATTTAGATAAAACCTTCTCAAATTCATTGGAACCTTAAACACATTATCATTCCAATGAATAATTGTACATGAGAGAATACAATTTTCTCTACTTTTATTCTTCCTTTGCCAATAATTTCTCCCAATTTTTTCACTAACATTCTTCTATAGATGGCACATCTCCCTATGGTTCTCCAAGATACCGTCCAAAGCAACACATAATTGGAAAAACAAATGGAATCTCTTTTTTTGAGCTAGCTACCTTGGCTAAGAAATAGGAGTACCTTAATAAGAAGATAGGTAAATTTGTCACGATGCAAAAATATCAACTAATTTAAGAGAAAATTTGCATAATAAAAGTCTTATTAACAAGGTGCATTATCTTCAATTACAATGTACAAGGTACAGTAAATAAATTGGTAAGGGGAGAGGGCCCTATAGTTGAGTAGAGACTAGCAGTTGTACATTTAAAGTCCAATATTTTGAATATTGTATTAGTTTTAGTTGTGAAAGAGAACCCAATAGTTAAACATCCAATATTTTTAATTGAATGAAATGTATCCATTAGAATTGGTAAGGGGAGAGGGCCCTCTAGTTGAGTAGAGACTAGTAATTGTACATTTAAAGTCCAATATTTTCAAAAGTATAGTACTATTAGTTGTGAAAGGGGACCCAATAGCTAAACATCCAATATTTTTAATTGAATGAAATCTACCCATTAGATCAAGAAAGCAAAAAACCATATGATGCCACATCAACACGCCAACAAAACATGACTTAATGCATAACTATTGGTTCCTAATGTACAACTACTATTCAAACATTTTTTGAGAATTTATTGTGATACCTCAACAAAAAACATGATGGTGACAAGTTTTATAGATAATAACTATTGCAAAACAAAATATTTAAATTATTTGTACCCTTGACTATTCAACAATATAAATTTTTATTAATGCTAATATTACACATAATTTACCATATAAATTAATAAAACTAATAAAATTAAAATTCTCTTAGGAAACCCTGTCCGCTCATTTTAATTTATTTATTATTTTATAAACTAAAACCGTATCCAAGTAATTGTAAATTTAAATCTCATTAGCGTTGAGTTTGTACTTTTCCTTTTTCTCTTTAAACTAACTTTTTGTTGCACCTAAAAAACAGTGACTAATGGATGAGTGTGTAGAATCATCTTTCCTTTATGGACATGAATTAAGTGTAACTAGTGGACAAGGGTCCACCAAAAAAGTTCTAAGATAAATCCTAAAGACAATTAAAAGTTAAAAGTAGATTGACATATAGAATCATTTAGAGAAGCTTTTTATTGGGATGAATTCATTTAAATAAGGTACATCTTATACACCAACTAGACTTGAATAAATGATGTGGAAGAAAGCCATGGATAAAAAGAATCACCTTTCTTTGCTTAAAGGAGAATCTTACTTGAACGTTCATTATATATGTTGGATAGTGGTCTCATAAAATAATTATTTGTTAGATATTTTAAAGCTAATTATTTAAGAAATAAGAAGAGATATTATTGAATTTTTTTATGTGGTGTAAAGAAATATTAAGATATATTTAAAAAATGATGAATTACTATAAATAAAATAATTTTATTAATTTAATTTAGATTTCTATTAGATTATATGATAGAATTTTAAAATTTAGAAATTAAAGAGTGAATACATTTAGATGATTTTAATAGTAATAAATAGATGTCTATTATTTTGATCTTAATTCTTAAATTATATTTTAAAATTGTTTAAATTTAGATGTGCTGCAAGTAGATTAATAAAATTTAAAGTGGGCCATTTTAAAAATTTGTCTAATATTAGTTATACATCTATGAATTTGACCTTTGATTCATAGAAATTACCTTTAAGTGTGGAATTGATCTTTGACTCTAGATTTGACCTTGTAACCTTTAACTCTCTATACATATAAAAGAGACTCCCTTTATGTTTATACCTACAATTGAAAAACCTTGTCACATTGATGAACACTACTTGTAGCTTGCTATGTAAAGATATTTCCCTTAGAAAAGCCTAACAATTTTAGAAAGAGTTGATGTGACTATGATAATTCTAGATGATCGAGACATAGATTTGATAAAATGTTAAGCGGTATTGGAATAGTTTAGTGCAATAATTAGGGTTTTGTTATGTATTAATATACAAATTGATATGGTTGATATAAAATGTTGAATAATAAAGGTGGGTTTTTTTTATATTGAATCAAGCAGATTATTACAAAGAATAAGAGCTACTAAAGGTAGTTGAAAGAAAAACAAACCTTACAACCAATAAATACCACATAGCCACAGGAGGGTTGTATGTAGACACCCAAACCCAAAATTGTACAAAATTACAAAGCTATACAGACATATCATACACTGCACAAAATACCACACAGCCACAGGAGGGCTATACGAAAACACCCAACCCAAAAACTGTACAATTTAACAAAGTTATACATACATATCAAAAGCTACACCATTAATCAAAACTCTACATTCATTTCATATACTATACAATTTTACTCTAGTTGAGCATGTTATCAGATTGAAATTGTAAAATCTGATCTTTAATTTGTTGAAGTTGCACCAAATTCTTTGCATTTTTCTTGCATAATACTTGAAGTTGTGAAAACAAAAAGCCACCTGTATAAAAATGTCAGAGTAAAGTTGTAAAGTTGCACTTGCTTGATGAAATTTATTAGAAAATACAGCTAAACATTTTCTTTCCATATGTGTTTGACAACCACTTGCCTAATGGAGTCAGCAATTACATTGTTGTGCATACCAAAACCACAATAGGGGCACTTGGTTGGTTGAACCATCATACATTTCAATCTATCCCCAACAGGTAGCTTGCAATGTAATATTTTCCAAGCCAACACTTGTGTGTCAAAATATGCTTTCAAATTCCATATTTGAGTACTCATTCTGATCCAAAATTTGGAACTCAATCTACATTTCCTCTTCTAATTAATACAAGGAATAAGAGGCCATCTAGGAAGGATATGAGTATAGATCGTCTTCAAAGGAAAAAAATAAAACAGATTGAATGACAACCATTTCCAGTCTTTGAAAAAGTTGCATTCCCTAGGAGTGCAAAGTTTCATAGAAAGGTCAAGAGGGACTAAGGACTACACAAAAAAAAATGTTTGTATTTATCACTCAGCCCATAATGCTCCTTGAGGTACTACCAAGAGGCCTAGTCAAAAGTGTCAAAGTCCCAAATATCTTTGAATCTATAAATCCCTTTTTGAACAAATAATAAGCATGTTTTAGAAAGATAATAGCAAGTGGTTGATCATGATAATGAATAAGTCTACTCCACCATATTGAAGCTAATGAAAAGCTATATCCATGTTGTAATGAAGAGTTATTCCATTTTAAGAAATGACCAACTTGTTGTCATGCTTTCCAAATTGACTGAAGAGGGAAAGAAGCTCTGATTTTAAAGCAAGGAGACATTAATATCTTATCCAACCAGTTAACAACTTTCCACTTGTTCTTGGATGTAGCTTCCATGTTTCGATGGCGAACCAAAATCTTCCATGGTTCATCTCCATTAGCAGCTCTAACAATCCATTTTGCAACAAGGAAAATTATGAGATCATTTAATGGCTCAATTTTTATAGGGTCTATTATCTATTTGTTGTTGCTATCATAGACTTTGACACTTGGTTGTTGACATTTTCTATATTATTCCCTTAAAACCATAGACCTTGGGCATAAGTTTATCTCTACGACTTTAATGATATTATCATGCTATGTGGATTGCCTATATTGAATTTACAAGTGGTTGAATGAATGTTACTAAGGTAATTATAGATATACATTTGTTTGTGTGTGCTAATGCTATTTTGCAGGTTTCCACTAAAATGGTGATGTCAACAAATCCTGTTGTGTGGGAGAAATTCTTGACAACTGGTCGATTACTGAGAAGTCAAGAAGTTGATCATTAAGAAGTCAAAGCGAGAAAACTCTCATGGAGGGAAATTCCTAATTCAAATAAACAAATGTAACCACCTTTTTAATGGTCATATTTGTTGTTGAGCAAATCTAGGGAGTGCATTGTGCTAGATTCTTGTTGAAGCAAGTCTGCTTTGACCAATTTAGCACATGCATAACTTCCTCCATCTTTTTCTATGCTTTCAATAAGTGGCATCCTCCTATTTTGATGGAGTCGACTGCTTAGGTAGTTAGGGTTAGTCAGTAGTTTCTCTCTATAAATAATGGTCAGATGCTCCTTTTGATAAGGTTGGACATTCTAAGTTTGTACTCACATTTTCAAGTTTTACAATTCTATTGTTGAGATGTTGTACTTATGCTTTCAAGAGATAATATGACATTTTAATTTGCTACATTTGAGTTAGTGTAAGGGAGACTCGCCCAAGGGGGTACACTTGGTGAGAATTCCATCTATTAGTTTAAAAGTTATTTTCTATTCAGTAGTTAGTTTCAATTTCAGCAACTGTCTATTCCTACAACCACTGAAATTCTATTGTGATTGTTCCTACAGCCAAGGAAGACAAAGTAGTTTCCTGTCTATTTGCTGGAATTTCTATTTTTATCCTTCATTTTCAATCCAGTTGATTAATGCTTAGTGCAGATGTTTATTTATGCTCAGTATTTAAGTTGATTTATTTCCAACACTTTATTTACAACATTGTTTCTTTCCTAGTTTATGGATGATTGCAATGAAATCCTAGTGCACATATAGTACTAACCCATTTCAACTTTACGTCCCTAGGTTGACAATTGAAATGCACCTTCATGATGAGAGAGATCGCTACTTAGTGCAGATGTTCAATCTCTAAGTCACAGCTCTAAGGGCTTAGTTATTA
>VDFB02029969.1:0-28491 GCA_007258455.2 Sequoia sempervirens | reverse complement strand
ATCTCTTGTTGTTGTAAGACTCATGTACAATTTTTTTATTATTATGATAGTTTTCAATATATACGATGCACTTTGCATGCTAACCAAATTATGCAGGACATTTGTGGTATTAATATGCCACCTGAAAGAATCAAAGATTTTATAGCTAGTTTGTTTTGTGAACCCTCTCTAATGGAAAATTATTTTATTTAAAAGCATGTATTTCTGTAGAATGTGATAGATGTGGTAACTTTTCATTATTAGGAGAATGTATGCATGAAAGTAGTTTAGATGAATTTGGACAACAATTAGTGGATGTAAAAAAATTTAAAAATGTTGAGTATTCTTTAAAAGATGGAAAAACTGGAAAACGTTATGAGTTAATTGTGGAAAAATTTAGTGTACATGCATTTATTAAAGAGTTTAAAGATAAGATTGTACCTAAATATGTTAAACACTCTCAGTATGCTCATTGGCTTGATAATCAATTTTTTTTATGTAAAAACATATTCACAATTGGAACTATATTGTTAGTTGTTGATTTTGCTGAAAATTATACTCTTGCTCCACAAGAAGAAATTCAATCACAGTATTATAATTCAATGCAAGTAGCTATATTTGTTCATATTGTTTATAGACATGCAGATGATAGTAGAGAAGATAATATAATTTTTTTGAGAGAGCACCATTTTTATGTAAGTGATAATTGATTACATTCATCTGAGTTTTTTCAATATTGTTTTGATATATTTTATAAAAATTTAAAAGAGAGAGGAATTAAAATGAGAGAACAACTCATATGGTCGGATAATTGCACGGGTCAATTCAAAAATGCTAGAATATTTTATTGGTTATGTAGAGTTCATAAGGAAAATAATGTGCAGCACATGTGGAGTTTTTTTGAAGCTAGTCATGGTAAGGGAGAACACGATGGAGCAGGTGTATGTGTGAAAAGAGCTCTTGCTAGAGAATAACTAAAATTTGAGGATGCTTTGAAATTTAGAGATGCACGTGCAATTGTAGATCGGTGCAATACCAAATTATCTACAAGAACAAGTGAGCTAAATAGTTTGACGCTTCTTTTGGTTAGTTGAAGAAAATGATATTTTTTCTCGACAAGATTGTGAAACAATTAATGGATCTACAAAATGGCATTTGTTTAAGAGTTTGAATGCAAACACATGGACAATATGGACAAGGGAGTTGGCATGCTTTTGTCAATTTTGTATTGTAGGTGATTGGGAGGCATGTAAAAATACAAAATGGGTCAAACAATGGCAACAAATAACCTTAAAACCTACATCGACACATGTTCAACATGGAATGACAATTGAAGATAATCAAGTGTTTGCATTAGATGATTATGATCATGTTTTGGATCTTGTACAAGAAGGTATATTATTTATTGAGTTGAATTTTATATGTATGCACGTTTATATGTGAATTAAATATAAGTCACTCTTTATTGAAATTTTTATTTATTTTTGTAGGACATGTGTATGTTGTTGCACCTGAGGGGAATGAAGAGGATATGGAGGTTGGATAGATGTGTTGGGAGAAAACATAAGTTGGTACATCCTAGAGTGGATAGTGACAACTTTGAGTATCTAACTGGTTCATTGGTTGTTGTTGGCACCTGGGTTCAAAAATATTTGATAAGAAAGAATGGCTTGCCTACATTTGAAGATTATGAAAGACACAAGAAGATTATACATTATTCACATTTGAATTTGGCAACCAATATAAAAATAGTTAGATATCAAGGGAGGCATGCTAATAAAGTTTTATGGACACTTTCAATGGATGATCATGAGACAATCATAGATGCATTACAAAAAAGAGAGGATGTAGATGGTACAACAGAGTAAATAAATATTGGTAAGTATATAGTTGTATATATATTTAATTGAGAGTCGATATGTAGTTAAAAATTCATCACATATACATGTCTATATATATTTGTCTTTATTCATTTCCTAATTAAATTTTTATATCATTTTTTGTTTCAGGTCTCCTAAAACTAGATGCTTTACAAAAAAGAGAGGAGATGCATATATATTACAATGGAATTTGAATCTAGAGACATGTAACTATATATAGTTCTAGATACATTTAATTGATATTATAAATATAAAACTAAATTTAATTCATTTTCATTTTATCAAAAACTTATAATTGATTTCATATCCCCTTAAGCCATTCTCTTAGGACCCCTTAAGTCATCCTCTTATGTAGTGTTAATCCATCCTCTTGCATCCCCTTAAGTCTCTCTATTAATTCCCCTTAATCCATCCTATTAGGACCCCTTAATCCATATCCTCGTATATCTACCCTTAATCCATCCACTTGCATCCCCTTAAGTCACTCTCTCAACACCCCTTAAGCAATCCTCTTAGGACCCTTTAATCCATCCATTTGCATCGCCTTAAGTCACTCTCTCAACACCCCTTAAGCCATCCTCTTAGGACCCCTTAATCCATCCACTTGCATCCCCTTAATTCACTCTCTCAACACCCCTTAATCCATCCTCTTAGGACCCCTTAATCCATATCCTCGTATACCTACCCTTAAACCATCCACTTGCATCCCCTTAAGTCACTCTCTCAACACCCCTTAAGCCATCCTCTTAGGACCCCTTAATACATATCCTCATATATCTACCCTTAATCCATCCACTTGCATCCCTTGTTCACTCTCAAAGCTGTAAGCTATCCTCTTAGGACCCTTAATCCATATCCTCGTATATCTACCCTTAATCCATCCACTTGCATCCCCTTAAGTCACTCTCTCAACACCCATTAATCTATCCTCTTAGGACCCCTTAATCCATATCCTCGTTTATCTACCCTTAATCCATCCACTTACATCCCCTTAAGTCGCACTCTCTCAACACCCCTTAAGCCATCCTCTTAAGACCCCTTAATCTATATCCTCATATATCTACCCTTAATCCATCCACTTGCATCCCCTTAAGTCACTCTCTCAACACCCCTTAAGCCATTCTCTTAGGACCCCATAATCCATATCCTCATATATCTACCCTTAATCCATCCACTTGCATCCCTTAAGTCACTCTCTCAACACCCCTTAAGTCATCCTCTTAGGACCCCTTAATCCATATCCTCATATATCTACCCTTAATCCATCCACTTGCATCCCCTTAAGTCACTCTCTCAACACCCCTTAAGCCATCCTCTTAGGACCCTTTAAGCCATATCCTCGTACATCTAACCTTAATCCATCCTCTTAAGTCTCTCTAAAGTTCATGAGATGCTTATAACAACAAATCTATATGGATTAATGGTTTAGGGTTCATCTCCTAGGCTTTAGGTCATATGGTTTAGGGTTTAGGGTTTCTAGGGTTCATGAGATGCTTATAATAACAAATATATATGGGTTAATGGTATAGGGTTTATCTCCTAGGCTTTAGGTCATATGGTTTAGGGTTTATGGTTTCTAGGGTTCATGAGATGCATGTGGGTTAATAGTTTAGGGTTCATCTCCTAGGATTTAGGTCCTATGGTTTAGGGTTTAGGGTTTCTAGGGTTCATGAGATGCTTAGAATAACAAATCTATATGAGTTTTAAGGGTTTAGGGTTCATCTCCTAGGATTTAGGTCTTATGGTTTAGGGCTTAGGGTTTTAAGTCATTCTCTCAACTCCCCTTAATCCACCCTCTTACATCCTTTTAATTCATTCTATCAACTCCTCTTAATCTACCCTCTTACATCCCTTTAAGTCATTATATCAACTACCCTTAATCCACCCTCTTACATTCCTTTAAGTCATTTTATCAACTCCCCTTAATCCACCCTCTTGTATCCCCTTAAGCCATCCTCTTAAAGGACCCTTAAGGCATATCCTCTTACATCTCCTTAATCCACCCTCTTGCATCCCTTAAGTCACTCTCATAATTCCCCTTAAGCCATCCTCTTAGGACCCGTTAAGCCATATCCTAAGGTTAATGACATGCATCCCATTAATCCACCCTCTTACATCCCTTTAAGTCATTCTATCAACTCCCTTTAATCCACCCTCTTACATTCCCTTAATTCATTCCATCAACTCCCCTTAATCCACCCCCTTACATTCCTTTAAGTCATTTTATCAACTCCCCTTAATCCACCCTCTTGCATCCTCTTAAGTCATCCTCTTAAAGGACCCTTAAGGTATATCCTCTTACATCCCCTTAATCCACCCTCTTGCATCCCTTAATTCACTCTCATAATTCCCCTTAATCCATCCTCTTAGGACCCATTAAGCCATATCCTAAGGTTCATAACATGCATCCCCTTAATCCACCCTCTTACATCCCTTTAAGTCATGCTATCAACTCCCCTTAATCCACACTCTTGCACCCCCTTAATCCATCCTCTTAACTCCCCTTAAGGCATTCTCTTAGGACCCCCCTTAAGCTATATCCTCTTAGGTCCCCTTAATCCATCCTATGGAAAACATCACTTGAATTTATAAGGATTTATAAGATCCAATTTTCTAACTTTTACTATATATTGTTCTTTTCTCACATGAATTATTTTCTTAATTGACTCATAAAAACTATAGTTACTTTACTTACATTAATTATTTTTGAAGGTTCTCATCAAGTCGATCTACCATGTGATTGTCACTGTAATTTTTTTTTATCAAGAGACTATGTAAATATCAATTTGTGGTCTTGACCTAAAAGTTGATAATTAAGCTTTAATTGTATCTACATGCACATATATGTTTCATCATGTTATATAGTTGTATTAAACATCAATATACATTATATATGTTTGTTCGATGTATGAACTTCAATGAACTTATTAGTCACTTTTTAAATATCTTGTTCCAATTTTATAGATTATACATTTCATGTCTTGTATTTACCACATTTTATATAATTGTTCAATTGTATAGATTATATATTTTATACATACAAGGAGATAGATTTTTTTTTAGTGATTCAAATATTTGTTAGAATTGGAAAATAGTTAAAGTTACCTGCCCTTAATTTATTATGCATATGATCTAAACTATTTACGGAATGTTTTAATTTGTCAACTAACCATGTGATAAATTATATAAATGAAATTTGATTCTAGATAAGAATTTATATAGTGCATGTATTACTTGAAAATTAGATAAAATATCTATGCATACATGATTGCATATAATCATCAAAATGAACATAACACAATCATAATTGACTGCATATATAATCATCATATTAAAATCAACTGATATAAATAAACCTAAACATGATAATATTAATCGATATAATGTATGTGAGATGGTTCATGAAATAACATGTTCAAAATGTATATGTCAAACTTCCAACACATATATTTAAATAAAACTAGAGTTCTATAGTCCATAAAATTTAAAACCATCTAACTATCAAGGTGATCAGTCAAATCAAGTCTCCTCTTTGTTCCACGTGGACTAGATGTACTTGCATCATGTTGTAAAAGAGTACAAGAAACTTGAAATTATATTTAAAGTTATTTAGAAATTTTGATATAATTAAACACATAAACTTGAAAATATAAACCCAAGATAAAAATAAATTTAATTAAATATATAGTAAATATAGTAAAAATGATTTTTAGTATGCATAAATTACCATATGATCATGTGAATCTACTGGCACATTTTGTTCAACAAGTAACATAGTTTTGTCACTTGAGAAGATCCAAATGCTTGATCTACTATATCTTGCATATTCATATAAAGCAAAAAATATGTTAAAACCTCGAATATATATATATATATATATTTAAAAGGTCCATAAAAATTGTATAGGATATTTAGTAAAGTTTACAACCTAGAATAATATGACCTCATGATCACACACCTGAGATTGCCCATGCATAAATGTTGATGATGTCTTAGGTGTGCCTACCATGGGTATCACATGAAATCCCTACATATAGATGTACAACAATGTATAGATCATTCACACATGTGTATGTAAATTCAAATTAAATTAGATCTATGATGTTTATTTAATTTAAACTTAACAAACTTTTGAAAGCACACACCTAAGTTGATGATGACTCGGGAGCACTCACCACAACTTGTGGTTGGTCAGTACTCGGTATTGCATGACCTCCCTGCATCTAGATATAATATATCATTTCACATATGTGTACAAATTCAAATTAAATTAGATATATCCACACAAATTATTTAATATATATTGGTTCAAGTACCTGACCAAAAGGTGAGCCCAAATCTATAGTACTTGACATATAGACATGATCATATTGAGATTCAGGCATTGAGTGATCATGCATCTACACCGAACACTTCTTGAATTAATATTATATTATATTATATATATATATAATTTGATGTTATTATTTAAATGAATTTTTCACATTTCAAAAAAAAAATTAAGTTCAAAAGATGAACATACCTGTGTAGGATGATCCTCAAAATATAGTAAATTCATATATGACTCCATCCTAGATGCATGTGGGTCACCTGAAGTGGATGTCGGAGCATTCCCATAGCCCAAGCCTCCATGCTCTCTATTTGCCACTTCAGTCGTCGCATGTGTAGTCTGACGAGTGAGATGTCCTGAAAGAGAACTCAATGCTCCTAATGTCGATAACATCATCTGCTATTGAAATGTAGTGGGAACACCAAGAGAAGGAGAAGGAACAATAGGAGCAATCGAAGCATGTTGTTGAGGATCGACACGTTCTCCTAATCTATGTTGGGTCATGCCACACCCAACTCCTTGAAATGAACTCATACAAAATAGTTGGGTTTTAAACCCAAATCAAACTCAGCCAATAACTTTCTCAAAAATTATAGGGGCACCTCACAATTTCCATGTGGTGGACTATCAAACACCAACCACCATCTATCCCAAAAATTTGCAGCTATTTGTGGGTGCCTACACCATAAAATTGAAATTCTTTTTTTGGTGGGTGGAATTGGTTGGTTTGTTTGGGGGCTAAAAAAATGTTGGCACATGGCTTGTTTGGTAATTTTAAGGTCATTAATTTCTTTATAGGACAATCCATTTGCATAGAATTTTGTCTCCTCTCTTCTCTCCATTGATGGAACCTGTCTAGGTCTACATCAATAGATTGAACAAAATCGACAACAGTTTGCATCAAAGATGCAAACCATGCAAGATGGGGGGGATTTTAGGCTCATTTTTTATCAGATCTATATTTCCATGAATCACATTAAGGTTTTCTCTAATGCTTTCTCTTAACTAAGTCTAATCTACTTCAAGGGTGGGGGATTAGGAGGTGGAGAGTGTGGAGGTGTGGGGTCTTTTTGTGGTGGTGGATCTAGATGTATGGGATCTATAGGAACTTGTGCATCAGGTATAAAATCCTCTATGTTAAATTCTAGATCCATGTGAACAATAAAATGACAATTGCATGTTAAAAAATTAAAAATATATATATCAACAAACTAATTAAATAATGCACACAATTTGAAAGTTATTTAACAATCACATTGAACGTGCAAAAATTCAAAATACATTTCATTTGAAGACGCATTCAATTTATAACATTAAAAAATCCATAGCTCATGTACACATTAAATCGAGTCAAGTGTGTGGTTGTTAATATGAAGGGTTTGTTGTTACTGCCAACTCTTAGAATGCAACTAAAAATGGAGATAATTGTCACACCAAGGTCATACAATTTTAATAAAATCCCATGTACATTACCTAAAACTAATTATTGAACACCTTTTAGTACTTTTGCAACCCTTCCAAGAAGAATCATCAAGTATATCTAAAATATTTCCACTATAATTTAGATCAATATGTATATTATAATTAAGATACCTAAAATGTCTAAGGATGCACTATTACATTTTGTGTACATGGAAAGGGAACTCATATGTTGAGTTGTATAAGTGCTTCTACATCAAAAATTTCTAGAGGATGACATATTTGTCATAATTCATCTAGGTATTTTATGTTAAACCTTTAATAAATGGGATGGAAATTATAAATAGTTTTGAGTTAGATCTATATGTGGGAATTTCCCTTGGCTGATAGTGTGGAAATATTAAAGAGATCATATAAGAACTTAACTAGAAAAATAGGTGCATAGGATACCTCTCAGTGAAAATAGGGATGTAAGTTCTAATTATAAGTTTGATGGGTAGAAATGAAATTAGGGGGTTTTATTAGAACCCTATGAATGCATGCACTATAACATTGGTTTATTAAGTGAATACCCTAAAAGAAGGCCATAAACTTATTTTTAGCTAGATATCACTTGATAATTAAACTATAGCCAAATTTGATGATATACATTAATTGAAACATGATCTTGATACTAAGGGGAAAAACAACAAGATTCAATATAGCTACTCTTACCTTTTACTATTTAACCAAGAAACATAATATACATATATGCAACTACACATGTGGCTGATACATGAAACAAAAATACCCATGCCCAATCATTGAATAAAGAAAACATAAATACTTAAGTCATGTGCAAATATTGATAGCAAGTCTAGGAACAAATAAAATAAAACCACATGGATTAAGGTAAAGAATTAAGATTTATTTAAATAAATCACCATCAACATAAACTAGGAGTTGGATAAAACATCAAGAATTGAGAGTTCACAAAAGGCTATGATATCAACAATGAGGCTTCTTTGAATCATTATTAGAATAATTAAATAAGAAGATTAGTAAATAGAGACTGTGAACATGAGGCAAGGAACCAAATTTCTATAGGTAAAGGACTAAATAATGAAAAATAAGACACATAGATATGTAACTTTGATTTCTCAAATTGGGTGTTAATAGGAGATTAGGGGTTGTTTAGAGTGTCTTGTATTACATATAAAGGTGGAAAAAGAGAAGGAAACCCCACTAATTTAGGTTATTCAACTCAAGAATGAGTGTCAAAATGGGTAAATGATGAAAACCATGTAGTTTAATTTGTAAAAATTATACTAGATTCTAAATATTAGGATTATTGTTAGACAAGGGTGCTCAATGGAGCTCATAAATATCAAGCCTATCATTAATTAACTAATTCATCAATAAGTAATATTCTTCTACTTTTATGGCTAGAGCTTTATCTCTTGAGGAGAGGGGAAGTTTACTCATAGGTGTGGTTGTTTCCCAACAAGATTATATCTATAGAGCTAAGGTATATCGATTGTGAATACATGTATTTATCAAGTATGACATAGAATTTAATTAAATTCGAGGAAATAATTGATTTATCTAAATTTTCAAATTTCATGATAAGAGACACAAGTTCTTTATAGTGGGACAAAGTAGTTAAGAATAAATAAGTTTAACACTAAGATTAACTTATAACCTCATTCATTGTTTTCAAAGCATACTAAAGATAAGAATAAAATTAATAGAAGACATTCAAAGGGGCACATAGATATATGCTATTGGATATATGCTAGTGGTTATTGCAATAAAAAATAAACAACGATGAGCTTGAGCTCTATTCACATATTGAAAATGGCTTCTTTAAGTACAAAGACTTCACTAAATTTTTTAGTTGTAATGAAATCATATTTATACATGTGAATTGGTGTGCATAATTTATCATTCAAAAACGGAAGAAATTAGATCTTCACTATATAATTATTTAGAGATTTGATGACATGAAAACATATCTATGTCAAATAAAAAATGTAAGAAACCTCCAAGGAGGGATACTTCTAAAATTATGTGAAGTGAAAGTTAAGAACCAATGACAAGGACAAAAAATAAAGCAAGGAAGGAGGGCAATTTCCAAATTGAAATTACTCGATGAGCAAGAGCAACATGATCAATCCTAATGAGATTGAAACTTGTAACCATAATAAAAACTGAGAATGTTTAAACTATAGTTAAGTATGGAAATGGTGTAACATAGCAACATGATCAATCCTAATTAGATCAACCTCATAAATCTATGCTATGATTTGTTGAACTATTTAAGAAACATTTCCATATTTCTCAACACAAATGGTTACATTGAAAGTATTGATTGTACTTTCAAGTTGCACTATCTAAAAGGTGAAAATATTAGGGTTTTAGGTTTAAGTTTTAGTTTAGGGTTTTAGGATTAGATTTTAGGGTTAAGGTTCAAGGATTAAGGGTAAATTGGTTTTTAGGTCTTTGTTTTTTGGAACCTAGGGTTTAGGGTTTTGATTTCTAAGTTAAATGTGTCCAATTTAAGCTTAGTTTTTATGGTTTTTGATTTACAATTTAATGTTTTTTTGTTTCATTGGTGTTTTTGGTTTTTTAAATGCAATTTAAAAACTATAAAATATTGAACTAAAACAAACTAAACAAACAAAAACTATATAAAAATTACAAAACAAAAATCCAAGATATAAAGAAAAAAATGGTAGAATTCAACCAACCTAGACGTCACTGAGGTCGGTTGTGTCAATGGAAGGAGGTGGCAATGAAAATTTGTTTCAATTAGGCCCTTCAAAAAACGTACGTGATCTTCCTTCTCCTCCTACAACGTGGCTCAAAGTGACTATGAAAATGAAAACATAGTCACTTATTTAAAAAAATAAATAGCTTTACGAAATGCATACACATTTTAGGTTTCTGTACCCAAATCTAAACGCATACGCATTCATATTTAAATTCAGGTACTCGATCCATAACACATACGCATTTTTAAAAATGCGTACATGTTTCTTGCAACTTTTTTTGTTTTGGCCGAAACTTTCCCTCTTTGTTGACCCAACTTCTTGCTCTTACCCCTCTCTCTTTCTCCCACTCTCTCTCTCCTTCTCCCTCCCTCTCTCCCTCTCCCTCCCTCTCTCTCTCTCTCTCCCCCTCTCTCCCTCTCTCTGACTCTCCCTGCCTCCCTCTCCCTCCCTCTCCCTCTCTCTGACTCTCCCTCCCTCCCTCTCCCTCCCTCTCTCCTAGTCTCCCAGTCTCTCTCTCTCTCTCTCTCTCTCTCTCTCTCTGGTAAAAGCAAGAAGTTGGGTACACGAAGAGGGGAAGTTTTGGCAAAAAAAAATTCTCGCAGAAAATGCGTACACGTTATTTTAAAAACACGTATGTGTTATGCTTCGGGTACCCGACCCTAAAAAACGTGTATGCACTCAAAAACGCGTATGCGTTATATAATGCATACACGTTTTATAACATGTAAAAATTGATTATTTAAAAAAAAAATTTAGAAACGCGTACACGTTTTGAAATGCGTACCCGTTTCTCAAAAATATTTATTTTTTAAATAATCAAGAAAATAAAGAACGCATATGTGTTTTTATAACGCGTACGAGTTTTTTAACAACGCGTATGCATTTTTAAAATTCAAAATTTCCAACCCACATGCTACCTCGGTTTTAGGATCGAGAAAGGCTTGGCAATTCGAGCCTTAGCCTTTGACCTGCAACTAAAAAACTAAGGCAGATTGAAGAAGAATGTCCAACTTTGACAACATGGTTGATGGACTTCTTTTCTGAATCAATCTATAAAATTAAAACCCATTAGAGAACACGATGTTTATTTTCCAAATATATAATTTTTATTAATATTGGATTATGTTTGCTATTTTTTAATTAATTTCTAAGCAAACTAGTCCTTAAACTTGAAATATCAGGCTTTTTTAATTTTTTAATAACTTTTTTTTGGTTATGTTTTTTGTAAGAAAAATTATATGGTATCAAACCTCAGACAATTCTCTACACAATGAAAAAAAAAAGAGTCAAAAAATGTTAGGTTTAGGTCCAATTATGCTGTCCATACATGTTGACTTTTAAAATCAACAATTAAGGCCAATAAAAATTTAATAAAAAAAAAATATTCAACCAAAAATTACAAAAAGAATTCCCGATCAAACTTCATGTTGTTAGCTCTCTTTTCCCAAAAGAAATTAGCAAAATACTTTTATTTGGGTCAAAAAGTGTTGTCCGTACACGTGTTTGGTATTGTTAAAAAACAGGGACTTTTGAAAAATGGTTTTTATAGATCCCTATCCAGATTTAATTTCTATAATCTGGGATATGAATAATTTAGATATTTGGAAACTAGATTCAAAATGATAAATTTCATATTCCTGAATTTTTTTAAAATTCATTGTGTAAGTGCCTCAAATTTTCAATTCAAGTGTGACAAATTCTGAAAAACAACAAAAACACTTCCACTTTTTGAGCTTTTCGTGTACCCAACTTCTTGCATCAGCCGCCCTCTCTCTCTCTCTATCTCTCTCTCTCTCTCTCTCCCTCCCTCTTAGGCCTTTCCCTCTCTCTCCCACTCTCCCTCTCTCTCTCTCTTCCTCTCAAGTCTTTCCCCCCCTCTCTCTCTCTCCCTCCCTCTCTCCCACTCTCTCTCTCTCTCTCTCCCTCTCTCCCACTCTCTCTCTCTCTCCCACTCTCTCCCTCTCTCTCTCTGTAGAAACCCTAGTTTCCCCCTGATACTGATTCTGACTGTGTTTTTAGGTTTTTCTGAAGGTTTTTGGTTTTTTTGCAAATTTTTGAGTTTTGATGCAATAAATGAACAGTACGACTTTTCTAGAAATTAATATTAAATTCAATAAAAATGCTAGATCTTCAAAATGCTTAGGAAATACAATAGAGAATGAAGATGTTTCCTTATTTAATCAAATGATCTCAATACACAATGATCTGCTAACATGCAACAATAAAATAATGATTTTTATTTGTAAAAACCTGGTAAACCAGCAAGCTGAGAAGGTACAGATTTGTACGGCTAAGTCAATAAATGCTCTTCTCCCTCTGAATGATGATCTCTGATGATGCCCAAGAAGAATGCGCCTATACTGGAGAAGATATGAAGCAAAGAAGAGAGGTGTTTCTCCTTCCAAGCAAAAGACGGCTCCAGACAAGATGGTACGGCCTGGTACAGGTACGACCAGGTACAACAGCCTTTATGATTTGTACGGCCTCCTCAAATTAATGTCTAGGTCTCTGAATATGATGCGCCCAGGTTAATAGATGCTTTCTGAATGATAAAATATACTGAAGCTCTGTGAATGAATTAGCTCTAAAGATCAATGATTTCCTCTGTGTGAGAAAACCTCTGCTGGCAATAGATCAAGTGATATTTCACACTCTCTGAATTGCTTTCCGCTGGAGATGGCTCGTTCTCCAAGGAATTCGAGTTCAAACCCTAAGGTTCTGTGCTCAGATCAATTTGATCAGTTTCTCAAAATCCAATAATCACATAATGGCCCAAAACCCAAGGCAAATCCACTATTATGCTGAAAAGTGCGATTTCCTTAATAATAGGGTTTTAATAAAATATTCAACTTTTAATCTTTCAATTTCTCCATAGTCTCAGCTAAATATTTTATAATATTTCAATTGTCAAACTGGCCCCCTTTCCTGATGATGGGCGCACCCCTCAAGACAAATCACTTAAGTTATAATTTAAAATTATAACTTTATATTATAATCATTAATTAATTAATATTTAATCAATGCAATTAAATATTAATATTTCTCCCGTTACTCATCTGATTCCTGTTTCGTCTGAAGCTGACGAACTCTGAAGTGATTAAGTTCATAAAGCCATAATACTAAAATAGCGGGGGTCCCTGCTTGCCGAGGAGCACTAAAAATAGCAATTACGCCAAAGTCTCGATTAGGCAAAGCGAAGACTCTTGATCAATCTGCCTTCTTGGCTGAGCCAAGCTCGAAGTGACCACTCTATCTAGTCTATCGGCCCCTCCCAGTGGTGTGATAGAGCAATCGTGCTCAGAGAGATGTGTGAGGAGGGGACATGAGCTTGCACTCTCCCTCTCTCCCTCTCTCCCACTCTCCTAAACTCTCCCTCTCTCCTCTCTCCCTAAACCACTCTCTCTCACACTCTCTCCCTCTCCCTCCCTCTCTCCCACACACTCTCTCTCCATCTCCCTTGCTCTCTCTCACTCTTTGTCTCCCCCTAAACCATTTGTCTCTCCCACTCTCCCTCTCTTCCTCTCTCCCACTCTCTCTCTCTCTCACTCTCCCTCTCTCCCTAAACCCTAAACCCACTCTCTCCCACTCTCTCCCCCTCTCTCCCTGTCCCTGTCCCTGTCTCTGTCCTCTCTCTCCCTCTCCCTCTCCCACTCCCCCCCTCTCCCACTCTCCTCTCCCCCACTCTCCCTCTCTCCCCCCTCTCTCTCTCTCTCTCTCTTTATTATATAATGATTAAATATATATTAAAGATCTGAGAGGGAGATGGAGACTTCAAAGGGAGACTATGTATTAAATATATTATATAATATATTTAATATATAGACAATATATCTAGAATATAAATAATATATATTATAGTATATATTATATATAATATATACTATAATATATTTAATATATAATATATCTAGTATATATGAAATATATTATAGTATATTTATATATAATAAATTTATAATAGAGAAAATGGATATTTGTTATGTTGAGGAGAAACCCTGCCTTGTTTTCAAAGGGAGACTATGTATTAAATATATTATATAATATTTAATATATTTAATATATATTACATAATATATAATATATAGTACATGTGAAATATACTATTGTATATTTATATACAATAAAATTATTATATAATAAACGAATATCCATTTTTTATTCCATTGGATTTGAAGCCACGTGGGAATATAATATAGTTTTACAAAATGAATATTCATTTATAATGGATATCTGTTTCTTTAAGGACTTTATAATGCAAAGTATTCCTCATTTTCATGAACCCTACCTCATTTAAATCGCAATGCAATAGTCGAGCAGTGACCTCTAGTGAGTTCCAGGTATGCGTTTTTTGCATTTATTCTATTTTTTTTGCTAATTAGTGATTAATTTTAGTTTTTTTTGCATTCTTTTTTGTTTTATTGAATTTTTTCATTTCTATCTAAACTTACAAAAAAAATTGAAACCCTAGTTAGTGGAAAAAAAAAAAACATCAAACAAAAAAATTGAACCTTCATTACTAGAAAAAAGCATAAAATTGAACCTAACATACTAAACAAACATAAAATAGAACCTTCATTACCCCCTTTCGACAGTTTTTTAAACAGTTTTACATTCTTGTCTATTTTTCCTTCTTCTTTATCACTTATTCTCATGTTTCTTAAATTCTTGCTTTGTTTCTTATTCTTAAGTTAGTTTTTCTTTTCTAAACAATTTGTTTTTAAATTTTTTAATTGTTTTGACTCTCCTCAGCTCTCAAAATAGAAAGGATCCTTGTTGGAAGTGCTCTAAATTTCCAATAGTTGGTGAAACTAGATCCATTGTTAGTACTAACCAGACAAAACTTGTCCCTGCAACCATAGGGAAATGGGTGAAGTGAATGGGTAATAATCAATGGGCTATGCAGGAGGTTATCATATTGTATCATATACAAATGATAGCCTCCCACACAACCCATTGATTATTTCCCATTAACTTTTCCCATTTCCCTATGGCTATAGGGACAAGTTTTGTTTAACCATTACTATGTATACAGAGTCACTAAGTATTGGAAATTTGGAGCTTAAAACTTCCACATTGCAGTGAGGTAAAAATTTAATGTATTTTTAAATGAGATTTCACATCACTTTAACAATTATTTATTTTCCATTTACACGCCTTAAAACATAAATGATTTTTACACATTTTTTCATTTGTATTCAATTAAGTCATTTATTATGATATTGCTATCAGGATTCAACCGTGTAGTTTCGAGTCAAACTCATTGACCCATGTTTCATGAGTAGTGGTTCAACAAGAACCCATCTCTCATGATATCAAATGGTCCACTTAGAACTCATTACATCTAGGTGATGCTCACAGAGGTGAAGCACTAGTCTGTCCCGAGAGGTCATCCATCCTAGTACTGCTCCAGTGCTTCACCTCTATGAGCATCACCTAGATGCAATGAGTGCTAAGTGGACCATTTGATATCATGAGAGATGGGTTCTTGTTGAACCACTACTCATGAAACATGGGTCAATGAGTTTGACTCGAAACTACACGGTTGAATCCTGATAGCAATATCATAATTTGACACGCTGTGGAAAAATACCTCCTACTTATAAGTCATTTATATTGAATGGTTTAAGGGGATTTTTAAACATGTATCTTACATTTTTAAATTAAAAATTTAATGCAAGTTCACTTATATCTAAATTATGGATCCACGCTCTCCAGCTCCAACCACTCCAGCTCCACCCACTCCACCTCATAACCCCCCACCTCCACCACCTACATCCTATGGTGCTCGTTTTCGAGAAAAAGTCGATGTGAATGTTAGAACCATTCAAGATCAAGTTAACACTATTCAAAATGAAGAATGTGTTCACCCATTATTGAGGTGTTTTGCATCAAAAATGAAAATTGTTGTTGATGCGGTTAGCTTCATGGAAGTGGACTTAGACGAGCATCAACGATGGCTAGAGGAAAGGAGACAATACCAATCTAAAGAGGAAAACACAAAGAAATGAATAGATGCAATTGAAAACTACAAAACTTTATTAAGACAATGATCTTATATTTATAAAAAAATTGATCTTGGATGAATATTTTATAAAGAATTTTGTTGGATGGATATTTTATAAATAATTTGGTTGGATGGATACTTTTAGTGTTGAATTTATGAATATAATAGTATAATGATGAGACAAAAATTTAGTAATAAATATTAAATAATCTATCAATTTAGTGTTTGTTCATATATAGTGTGCTTATATATTTTTTATTCATGCATCAAGGTTGACTGATGTCTTATTTTTTGATCATAATTATTGTATAGATTTCACATGAACAATCTAATTAACATGTATCTTGATGTCTTCTAAGGATTTTGTTTGAAATTTGCATCAAACCCCTTTGGTGTACATAATGTTCTTATTTATGTATCATGATTGGAAGATAGTGATTCTTATTCATGGTGATTTTATACCTTTTACATGAATGATCTAATTACATGTTATTAAACTTGAAGGTTTTAATGGCATGAATGTTGAATTGAGTTGTAATGGTTTTGTTTCATGGTTGTATCACTTTTTATTCTAGAAGGTCCCAACACAGGAAAACACTTTTCCTCTCTCTCTCTCTCTCTCTCTCTCTCTCTCTCTCCCTCTCTCTCAACTCTCTGTCTCTCTCTCCATCTCACTCTCAGGTCCCTCCCCCCTCTCTCTCTCAAGTCTCTCAGAGCTTCCTCTCTCCCTCTCTCCCTCCCTCTCTCCCTCTAAAGTCTCTCTCTTTACCTAGATCAACTCTCTCTCTCTCTCTCTCTCCCTCTCATGTCTTTCCCTCTTTCCCTCTCTCCCTCTCACTCTTAGGCCCCCCTTTATCTCTCTCAAGTCTCTCTCTCTTGGACTCTCTCCCTCCCTCTCTCCCTCTCAAGTCTCTTTCCCTCTCTCCATCTCAAGACTCTCTCTCTCCCTCTCCCTCTCCCTCTCAAGTCTCTCTCTCTCTCTCTCAACTATATTGTATATCTCTCTCCTTCGCTCTATCCCTCTCTCTCCCCATCTTAACTATCTCTCTCTCTGCTCTCTCACCTCATCCCTCCCAGGTCTCTCACTCCCTCTTAGGTCTTTCTCTCTCCCTCTCTCTCAAGTCCCTCCCACTCCCTCTCTCTCTCTTGTGAATTGACCACACATCAATAAATATATAATATATACTATGTATTAAATATATTATGTAATATATATAATATATTACATAATATTAATATAATATATAATATTTCATATATATACTATATACTATATATAATATATAATATAATAATATAATAATATATAATACATAATATTATATATTATAAATATGTGTATTATAAATATATGTATTATAAATACATAATACATCTTATTATATAATAGATATTATATAATATTATGTATTATAAATAATATAAGTAAATATAACTAATAGATATCCGTTTTGAAAAATAAAATGGATATTGGCTCGAGATTTGGTTTGGGATTGACTGACCTGGAAAGTCAACCCCAAAAACGTGTTTTTGAAAAATTGTTTAGTTTTTCGAAGTTCACCCTTGTGGCTGACAACTTTTTTTTACCTGAATTTCATCAAACGAAAATGGTTATAGAGAAAATTGTCAGCTTTCAACCAATTGAACTTTTTCCTTATTTTGAATTTAATAAATAATTATTATTGATTGTCTACCTACATTACATCTAAACTCCTGATTGATAGGCTAATTGAAAAACTTCTATAACTTTCAAACTACTTAACATTTTTTGAATCTACAAGATGCACCACATTCTATGCTTCACATACTATAGGATAAAAAAAATGAATTTCATAATTTTTTGACCAAGTTATGTTGGTTAGACAAAAACATTTTAATAATTCTAAAAATTTCTAATAAAAAAATCATAACTAATTATTTACATGGAAAAAAATTATAAATAAATTATAAAAAAAATCTGGCACATCCAGGCATGTTTCCTCTACTTATATTGAAAAATTTAGAAAAATATATATTTTTTCTTGTACTTAGGGTTCAGACACACCTGCTTCTTATCTTTTTCCTGAAAATTTAGTACCACTGCATTGAAATTTTAAATTTTCTCAAAACAAATTTACTTTTTTCTAAAAAAGGACTAGTAGCCTCGAAACTACATTCAATTTGCTACAACTTTTGTTCTTACATATTTTTCAAATTATGTTAATAACCTTTTCAAATTTTTATGTCAAGTTGCCTAACTCTAATTTTCTAAATTTTCATCACCACTTCGAGGCCTAGTTTAGACCCCCGTGATCTTGCACTGACCCTGTCATAAAAAAAGTATAGATAACCCCTCAAATGTGTCCTCCAAATTTTCAATATGAGAATCATAAAACAAATTTGATACCCCTATAAAATGCTCATCCCACAAAGATAAATTTAAAATACTATGATGATCTTGCTGAGCAAGAATGATGGAAGTCTCAATCAATGATTCTACACAAAGAATCAAAGAAGGTGAAAATCAACATTTGTCTCTATAAGAGGAGAAGGATAATCTGAAGAAACATTGTCATCATCATTATTTGAAGATTCAAAGTTCTCCAAAGATGAAAACTCTTGAATAGTATCATAATCATATAGTATATTATTTGCATCATAAAGAAGCACAAGACTTGATCTAAAACATAATCATCTAAGAATGGGTTGTATCACAATCTCCATACATCTCCAAAACTTTGTTACAAAGAGCATGAGGACACTTAAATTTTATAATGGAATTCAACATTTCATCATCAACATGATAATAAATCACTCCTAGGATATGATCTCTTTTGTAATTCCAAGAAAATTTCTTACTAGCAATACCTGGAGGGAGAACAAGACCATACAAATGTGGCAAAAGATTATGTGAATAAAGATGTTTTAAGATGCCCTCTCTCCATTGTTTATAGTTCCCCTTTTCAAGATGATTGAAGAAGGATGAAATGGAAACTTCATAATAAACTAAGATAGATCTCCAAATTTACAAAGACAATAACCATCAATAGCATTTAAAAACTCCCAAAAATGATGAATATTAAAAGTGAATCCCCCAAGAAGATAAAACTCATTCAAGTGTTATTATGTCCAAGTAATCAATCAAAATGTGATATTGGAAAAAATGAATAAAATGTACATAGGGCTAAATATAAATCCTCAATACTTTTCCAATGCTACAAGAATTGTAAAAAATAGATAAACAAGAACAAAGTAATGAGCTTAGAGGTTAAAGTGAAATATTTGAGTTCAATCAACAATAAAATGTACCAAAAAAATGATGATAAGATCTACACCACTAAAAAGTACACAAAAATAACTTTCTAATGATGTCTTGTTTGTGAAAATCCAACTCCTAGATCAAAAGTTATAATGATTTTACCAATTCTACTTAGTTGATAAAAAACAAAAAAAATAGCCCTTGGCCTGGGTGATGGTTTCCCATTAGACTAAGGGCATAGACTCTAGGCACTTGGGCTAGAAAAGTGGAGCAAGAGGTGGTGGCACACTGTGCCACTAGGGAAGATGAAATGTGTCATCTATGATGGCACTGTTGATGGTTTTTTCTGCACAACAACAACTCAGATAGAAAATAATATTCTATCTCTCTTGAAAGATAATCTTCAACAATAAATTGTTGAAAATCACCCCAAGGTCTCTCGGGTGTTAGGTCATGACAATTGTGCATAAACAACTCAGATAATATGTTAAAATGTTGGTAATCACAAGGGGTCTTACAAATGAACAATGTTGGAAGTGAATTTTCATCAGATGCAACAATATGGTGATGCTTTCAATCCTAAAACTAACCCAGATTCAAAATAAACAACAAAAGAGATAAGGGTTTAGAAAGATTCTATTTATTCTAACTCCTAAGATCAATCACAGTAATGATGAAAGTTGTAAATGGACAGATCCCCAATAAAATTGATCTCTGCTTGATCAAGGACAAACCTGCAACTACACAGAAATGGTGCGATCTTCTGAGGAAATCTAAAGATTTTCAGACTTTGAACACTCATTCACATACTCAGCTACTGGCACAATGTAAACAAGCATTCATAGTTGAACTTAGCACAGAAGTGAGGCCCAGACTAACTTTACACAGCAATCTACAATCAGCAAATTGCTAAAAGTATGGACCGGAAATCGATCAACATCATTGTAAAAGAGCTGAAATCTAACATCTAACATCTAATATCTGAGAATCAAGAACAAGAAACCATAAAAACTGTCAAAAATAAATACAAAGTTTGCCAAATCAACAATCCAATTGCATTACTTCTCCAGCATTGCATAACAATTTCAAGTCTCTCATCTCCTACAGCTAATTCTAAAAACTACTTGCCAATTCTGGCCTTGTAACTTAGCAAAATTCTAGCCTAATCCAACTCCTAAAATCTCCCCTTACAAATGAGGCACAAATGCCATTTATAGAGAACCTCCCAAACATGTCGGCCTAATTAGATTTTACAATAATAACTGTCCTCAAAACAGGTTGGCCTAATTAGATTTTACAATAATAACTGTCCTCAAAACAGGTTGGCCTAATTAGATTTTACAATAATAACGGGCCCCAAAACAGTTCGGCCAAGAGAATTTCAAAATAGGACAAGATTTGCATTAAATGCATGAATATTATCCATGTCGGCCTACGATCTCCAACAAGATCAGATTCACGTGTCTTCCAGAAAGTCCTCCAGCTGTAGACAATTTTGGCACAGATTCTTAGGCAGGTCCCACTTTTAATATCTATTTAATCCTAAAAAAAAGAT
Organism: Sequoia sempervirens; assembly: GCA_007258455.2. NCBI lineage: Eukaryota > Viridiplantae > Streptophyta > Pinopsida > Cupressales > Cupressaceae > Sequoia > Sequoia sempervirens. Next base: position 7,333 of record VDFB02029969.1, on the reverse strand, counting down.
ATCATCATCAATAGCTCACATTTAAAAAAAAATCCATTTTGGAACAAATAAATAAATAATTATTTTCAGAAAAACTTCCATCATGGAAAATTTCGAGATTTGGGCCCTTCCAGGGAAATCAGACCAAGGAGAAAATCTGGAAAAATCTAGGCCAGGCGGATTCCAGACCAGAATCCGGGCAAATCCAGGCGGACAGGAATCCGGGAAAATCCAGGTGGACAGGATTCCAGGAAAATCCAGGCAAACAGGAATCCGAGAAAATCCAGGCGGACAGGATTCCGGGAAAATCCAGGCGGACAGGATTCTGGGAAAATCCAACAGACAGGAATTCAGGAAAATCTAGGCGGACAGGATTCCGGGAAAATCCAGGTGGATAGGATTCCGGGAAAATCCAGGTAGACAGGATTCCGGGAAAATCCAGGTAGACAGGAAAATCCCGGATTGGGGCAAAAGCCCGGATTTTATTCAGAACTTAGTTTTTTTGAAGCACAACTCGGGGGAAGGACTAGGACAAGCAAGATGAACATCTAAGGACCTTCAAAGGCAATGAAATCAATAAAATTAAGGGGCAAAAAGACACCAAAAGCCAGAGCAAAAAGAGGGCCCCCCACTTTCAGTGGGGTGTGTGTGCAAAACTGCACAACAGGCACGATTGGGGTTTAGTGCCAAGCACTTCCTACAAGACCATCCACTATAACTGATAACTAAAGTTAATAGACTAAACAAGCACTTGATGATCTAAAATTTAAAATATAATAAAAACATTTATGATTCACACTAGATGATGCAAGTTGATGATGTGACTAAGTAGAAATCATACGCAAACAAAATATTCCTTTCATAAATGTCGATACCTCTACCAATTGTCCTCCCACCTACATAGACCTACACAACTTATCATATGACACATATCCATATGACTATACAAATTGTACAATTTTTTCCTAGTAATCTACAAACTCTAGCAAAAATGGCCAAAATTTTTGTCACCCAAATAAAGTGTTTTATATGAAAATAGGAGTTTTTGGGCCTTTTGGACCCAATGATGAGGTATTTTTCCCCCATAATGTACCCAAAAAAATCTCATGCTTGAACCTCCCTCCCTCAAATCTAAGAAGAATTTTATAGATCTATGCGAGCTAATACCATGTAAGAGTTGATAGTGAGCTCACCTACCCTAAGATCACCTACAAAATTAAAGATAGTATTCCACAATAGAGTAAAGCAAGAGGATGAATTGTTTGATATGGATGAAATAATGTTTAATGATCAATAATGGATCAATGAGAGTACATAACCCTTACAATACATAATGTACATGAGGCCTTGCTTATATAGGCAAGGTTGAGAGATAAGATTTCTACTAGATTGTGACAAGTGTATTAATCCTATGCTATGATACAACTAGTGATAAGATGAGATAAGATCACATGACTACTAAAGACTTCTAGAAATATTCTTATTTAGCCATAGTAAAATTAACTTGTGTGCATGTGAAAATAAGACCTACTAGGTGAACTAGTTAGGTAATATACCTTGTTCACACCAACAAATGTTTTAGTGAAATACGTTCATTTCATGACAAATATTTTTTTAATATTAATTTTCCTAACAATTTAAGCACGCCATTGGAAATTTCTACAAAAATATGACAAATCCTTGCTAAATACATTAATACCATGGAAAAACCTTCCATTTTATTAAAAAAAAAAAAACCATTTAAAAACAAATTATTAACTTGGGTTAACCAAAAAATAAAATATTGTCTAAATTGTGGGTCCATTAATATCTATAGAGTTGGTCAACATAGTTCCCCCATTTATTATTTTTTCATACAATGTCAAAGTACGGGCTTGGAGGTGGTAGTAATGAGAAGGGTTGAGAGAGAAACACTCCTTTGCAAGGGTCAAAGAAATAGTTCCCTCTCACAAGGTGTGGGGACAATGACCCCTATATACTCGTATCACAATACATGTAGGGTCGAGGAATAAAACCCCCTTATCAACAAGTAAATCATCTATTAGGAAGGTATTGGAGTATACACAAACCAAAAAAAAAAAAATCTCATGCCATATAAAGAAGACACTTATATGTGGGAACAAATTTACACTATAGATTTCCTCTCTAGTTTGATGGTTCTAATTAATTTCTAGGAACTAATATGCATATTGTAATTTAAATGTTCATAACCTAAAACAAATTGACCAATAAATAATCTAATGGCTCAAAACAAATTGTAGATTTGGTAAACATTTTATTTTACACATACATACTTCCTTGAAGAAAATCAAAATTATCAAACTAAAGAAGAAATCTATAATGAAAATTTGACATGATGAAACAACCCGAAAACAAATAAAAATATATAATACATATTATAAAATTTATATAAATTCAATTTGAAAATTTAATAAAATAATTCTTAAATAATTAAATAACATTAAACTAAATTGTCATTAAAATGTATCATCACTAAACAATTTATAATCACACATCATAAAAATAACCTATATACCATCCAGGTATGAGTGGTAAAGTGATTTAACATAACTAATATTACTAATAGTAATAATTAAACAACCCAAACAATAATTGCAATGCCCATCACAAAAATAACGCAATCACAAGAGAATAATTTAAGGAGCTTGGATGCACTATGGTCACTATTGAAGACATTTTTTCCCACTACCATGGGCGTAATATTATATATGCCAATAATCACCATAAGTGATACTTAAATGAAAGGGTCCAGCACCTAATAATTGTGAAAGCAATTTAGGAGATTGCCTAAAACTGAAACTAACACCCATGCTCAACCCATATTTCAAAATATATTCATATTGTTTGAAAGAAATTCTTTATAGTCATTAAAAAAAAGCATTCAAAATGATTGTTTATAAAGAAAAGAATGTGTAGGTTGTCTCCAAGGCATAGGCATGATTTTCATCATCTCCTTGAAATTACAAGTAATTGAAGTTACCTATCAATAAGAGTAATTGAGTGTATTCTCTAGCTTACATGAGTTGCCTGTGTGGAGGGAAGTTTTGTATGTCATAATATCATGTTTCTGCCTTTAATGACCATACATCACTAATGAATTTTCTAATCACTATTTATCATATCTGGATGTGAGTTGTTATTTCACAATATAAGTCATCATTATATATAAAACAAAATGTTAATAGGTATAACAGTAAATACAATAAAATACAGAATGAATAGTAGAAGTTATACAATCTAATTATGGTCTAATAATATAGGCAGGAATGGAAATCTGAATCGAAATGGATATCTTGAGGTATTTAGGTTCGAGTTTGGTTTTATAAGAAACACGTGCTCGTTCCTGTCCACAACTTTTTCTCTGACAATTCTTTCACTAAAAATAGACTCAATTTCTTGTTTTTATTCACAGCTAATTTAATATCAAGAAAATAATTACAAATATACTAAACAACCTCGTAATAACAACACAGAAACAAACTTCCACATACACATACAGAAAATACATAAAGAGAATATGAAATAACCAAGTACTTGCTTATAATACAATCCTATAATTAAATTGAGTGGATGCTGTACTCCAACTCATAATATATAAGTTTTCTCTTAGGAAACCAAATAATAATCATATTTATTATGTTTTCCATTAACTTAAAATGATCATTTCTGAAGCATCTATCAGTCATATTTAGCAAAGGAAAGTGAGATGCGAATACAACAAAGAAAAGTCACACTGATTTAGACCTCCACTTTCTCATTTGAATGTTTTTTTCTCTGAAAAAATATCTTTGCAAGTGGTACAATATATTCTTTCTTGAATGATGTTTCGTCTTCATTTGTATACTATCAACCTGCTCTTTTATATGACAAAACAAACTCTCCGCGTAACAGTTGTCTCCAAATATTCAAAGACTGCTTACAAGTCATCAGTGGGTGCTCCAATTTCTCTTTTTCTCTTGTGTACAGCAGGATCCAGCCATATGTGCATTTTATTCAGAGACAATTACTCCTTGTTTTCCGGGCTGCAGTTACCTTCTTTCACACAATAAATAGATGTGTAGTTATTTATCAGAACATTCTTGTTCACTAAGTGGATTGGAATGACGGCACTCTTTTAAAATTATATTATTTTTTGGTTATTTTCAATTGGAACAAAAAAAAATTATGAATTGTTGTGGTAAAGATGACTTTCATAGTGTAGTATTAGTTAAACGTGTACATTTTTAAAGTTATTTTGGGTTGATATTTTGAATGTATGACTTTAATATATGATTTAAATGTTTGAGTCACACCAAAATGCCTTCGAATTACTATGAACAATTTATTCTTGATGAGTTTTTTACAATATTATCATATCATATTTGAACTCTAATTGTACAATAAAACCTTTACAACACAAACCATATATGTCACCATGAAAAATCCTTGTAACTATTAGTATGAGTTAGAAGATGGAATCAAAACACCATAAAAATGAGAGTCATCCTTTTACTCTATTTATAACAACAATAAATTTCATTCCTCTAACCTCTCATCCATGAAAAATAGATGATGAATTAGATAACCAAATGAAAAAAATTCTTTGTGTTTCACATTATATCCATATTTTGGTGAGATCACTAGCTCCACCCAGAGATGTTGCATCTACTATAATTTTATGGAATTTTTCCTAATAGATGACCATTTTCTTTAATGTGTGGTGTGTTCATCATAATAGATATTGACTTCCCCACTTAGATATTGAGTTCCCCACTTATGAATAATGGTGAATTCATCACAACTAATTGAAATACTAACTAATACTAAGAAAACATTAACATAAAACAAATTGAATATTAAAAATTCCATAAATCAAATTTCAACACACACAAGACTTGTCCTCATGCTATGGACTTTCCATTGTGGCCCCACACGCTATCTTCTTTTAATTACAGTAACGGTTTCAAAATTCCTTGGGAAAACAAGGAAAAGGTGGGAAAAGCATTTTATTCCTTACAACAAAAAGCTTTCGGTAGTAATATCAGACATTTGGTGGGAATGCCAGATTTGATATTGAAAAAGAGAGCAGTAGCTCTCTGTCCTTTAATACAAATACCAACAACAATGATTAAGTCATGAGGAATTCAGCTCACCTAAAAGCAAACCAACTTTAGTGGCATGGGAATTTTATTTGTCAAAATCAGCTGAAAAGGAAATGGAATTTGGATACATACAAACAACCAAGTACAAGGGACCACCCCACCCTTTCCTGCAACATTTTGTTTGCCAAGTGGAAATCTACATCAACCAAACTTTCTTGTCTGCTTCTCTAAGATTGGTAAACACATTTCTTACTTTACATGCCAATACTTTTTTAATTTTAAATATATTACTTTCTACTCTAAAGAAAGAAAAGTTTAGTTTGATTGAAAGTATGCTAAATAAAACAGAATAGTAAAGTCCACACCATATTTAACATACCTAACTAAACCAATAAGCTTCCAATTGAAATAAGCTCTCTTTTAAATCTAGAAATATGACATACAGTGCCTACTTCCTCAAATGGTAAAAAGAAACATTCCATGCAGATGTAAAAGAGAGCATAGCAGATGGAAAAAATGCACCATGTTCAGTGTATCAGTTTAACCAGATTTGTTGAACAAAATGCTCCCTAAAAAGAAAAAAAATTCCCCAAACTTTTGAAGTTACGGAAATCTTATCATTGATAAATTCTGAAATTCAACATCATGTTGAGGGCATCCATCAGACTAATTCTTTTAGTTAAGGACCATTCTTCTGAGTTATGCAAGATAGTAGACAGTTAGTACTTATGAAATAAGCCACTATACAACCACTGTAGATCTTGGAACCAATATTAACTGCAATTGCTGCTGATCTAATTTGTACTACAGAAAGCTCCTATAATCTTCCTAGATATGAATATGTACTTAATAACAACTAACTTTTGCTGAGTACCAACCAACTAGTTGAAAATAGTTATTGAGGCAGGGTGTCCCATCAGAACCACTCCCCCAATATAGCAGGACTTCCTGGACAACTTTCTTGGTGCCTCCTCCCCAGTCCCCTACAAGAGGAACCTTAGATGTCACCATTACAGTTTCCCCTACAAACCTTATGCTATGCAGGCCACCCACAAAGCCCAATGGACACAAAATCTCTAAGGAAGGCTCCATTCACATACCCAAATTGAATTTTATCTTCATTCTGTAAAATGGTTTTCAAGGTTTGCACTAATTTATCCTTGGGTTAATCAATTCCAGACGTATCCATATGAAATGCTTGGGTTATCAAGAACACCCAAGTAAAATTTTGTGCTGTTAAGAGCAACCGATTGAAATTTTGGGCTGTTAACTTATCAAAGATACCTTTGTGCAAAAAGATGGTTCTGTTTAAAATGTGAACATAATTAACCAAGAGAATTTGAAAAAAACTACTAAAAATCTATATTTTCCTTAAGGAGTTCATACATTAAATTTGATTTATTGATTTTTAAAATTTGTTGATGAGATTGATAGCAGTTTTTTCAATTTCAATCATCATTTGAAATTATAGATATTCTCAAGTGCTTTCCACTAAAAGGTTGGTCCCAGGTAGCTCTTTATGTAGGTTTACTATTAGAATTTTAATAATACATAAAAAAAAATTATGTAAATTTTAAATTATGCATAAAAGATAATTTGATTTTTTTTCTATAAAGGAAAGGTTTGATAAGGGTGCATCTTTATTTTATTGATAAATTTCAATTACATACAATGTTCGAATTAAAAAAACTTAGTTTGGAATATAGATTGTTTAATTTTTTTTGTTTCCCCATCATTATGACCTACCAAATTTTTGTTAATAGTATAGTTTTTATTGATGTATCACAATAGATCTCCAAAAAAAAGTTCTACCAATAGTTATACATTAAGTCATATTTTTGTTAGTGTGTTAATGTGACATCACATATTTGTTGCTTTTGAATCTAATGAACATCATTTATTCAATTATTACTTTTGGATGTTCAACTATTAACTCCTCTTTCACAACTAATAATGTTATATTATTCAAAATATTGAACGTCAAATGTAGTATTATCACAACTACTAGTATCTACTCAACTACTGACATCTCTTCTCTAAAATTATGTATCCATTGCATCACCAAAAATATGCAACATGATTAAACATATTTTCTTCCATTCTCTTTTACATTTACCTCTAGATTTTACCTTCAAATGTTTTCTTATTAAACAAAATAAATTAAGCAACCACATGAAACCTTCCTCTAAAAATACTTATGAGTATAAAATTTTATTATTTAGATGTTAAATATACTTATTTTTAATATTTCA
>VDFB02029968.1:0-24151 GCA_007258455.2 Sequoia sempervirens | reverse complement strand
CAAGCTGCTACTAAATAAGAAGCTATTGTCGAGGTTGTTGTCCCACTAGTGGAGCCTCAAGAATCTACCCATCTTGGCCATCCTAGCCATCCTATCCCCTACCTCTTACCCTACCTGCTCCCCTCCCTCTCGGTCTCCCTTGTGGAGTCACACTTGTTGGATCTGTCAACTGGCAAGGGGGCATAAACCATGCATCATATGTAGGTGTTTTCTACACATCTTCATGTCCCTTGTCATATGCCCATGGTTGTGCCACCAACTATAAAAAACCCTCAACTACCTTCAAAGCTAGATAGTAGGTCCCCATGTGGGAACCTCTCGAGCTGATCTCACAAATATGGCTCTATAGGCATCATTTGGCCTATCCTACTATTCACCAAACTATCATACCACTCTATCTGGTAGATATCTCTATATGATCGTATGCTCCTAACCTTGCATATACTAGGTCTATCTAGCAAAGAAGAGTTGTGTATCATCATACCACACTGGCATCTGTAGCTAGGGTTTCCATCTAAAAATTGTCATGTCATCTACTACTCGATGCTAGTATAGAAGCCCAAGCTACCTTATATATTGAAGAGTGATTGTGCCCTTGTATTTCCAAACCATAGGATAATCTAGCTCAACATCAACCATCTACACAATTGGTCGGAGCATTGCAATATGCTCCCAAGCCCAAATATGAAGCAAGATAACCCTTGTGCCAATATCTCTATGATTGCAGTAGACAAAGTCATGCATATCATGATACAACAAAGCCAACATCACTTTCCCCCATGCAAATAGTTTCCTATAGAGCATCTGATGCCATGCCAAGCCCCATCCTAGGCTGAATCCTCTGCTTTGTCGATCAAGATCGACCAAGCCAGAAATGATGGCTACAATAATCAATTAGAATGTGGGCAATCAACCTTTATACATCTCAAGGTTGATCTATGATGTGACTAGAACAATGTACTCAATCTATATCACCTCATGGAAGGCATCGTATCTAACATTGACATCATAAATCACATGCTCACCATGTATCGACAAAAGTAGTATCCGCCATAGATCCTCTAAGGTCACTTTCGCCTCACCTATCAAAAGGTAGAATGACAAAGTCTCATTGTGCCATCTCTTGCACAACACCATCATCATAGCTAGATGTGTCTAGATGATGGGTATATGTGCAACATACCATAAGTTGATCTCCACCAAGTGCTCCTAGCACAACTCTGATAAATCAACAAGTCTCTCCAAAACTGTGGGCTTGTGCTCATGAGACATCAAGGGTCGAATGATCTCCTACACCCATGAAGTGCATGACATCAAAATCAGATTTTTTTTACTCAATTTGGAATTTTCAGCTCCAAAATGACAATAGCGTCACTATATTTCAAATTCCAAATTGTGACACCTAAAGGCATTCAAATTGAAAATTGCAAATTGCATTGTCAGAAACATATGCGTCATGATTTAAACATTGGAAACCCTAATTCTAAATTTTGAACTGTGTCGCAATACACATATGCATCACTAAAATTCATTTTAGAATCACCAATTCTAATTTTAGCATCACCGATTCTAATTTTAGCATCACTGATTCTAATTTTAGCATCACTATATAGTAATGACTCCAAATTTTAAAATTCAAAAAGTAGTAAATGCATAAAAAATTCAAATTTCAAATCAAGTTTCAAGTTACATACTGGTGGTCTTACGCTTGGAAGCTATTGGTACTCTCAAAACCAGTTAGAAATGTGTCATGGTAGCTCTCATCGTACCATTTCGTTAGAGGGTCAGAGCTCAAAACAAGAATTCTCTAAGGTGTGAATGAACGAATGAATTGAAAGTGACCCTTCTTGGCTTATTTATGCTAGAAAATTAGGGGTTTTTACCCTAATTTAACCTTCAAGCTAGGGTTTATCATCATTTTCACCACTTTTTCCAAACTCAAGCTTATTTTGTATTGTTTTTTGTGTTTCTGGCATATTTCTTGCATCCTAGAGCCTTTTTGGATCCCCGGGGAAACTTTTCACCTTTATCAAGAAATCAACCCAAAATTCAAAAATTTCACCCGATTTCTTGAGGGGTAGGGAATCAACTTTATCCTTTAGTAGTAGGTCATCTAAAAATTAGAAGATTTTGTGTGTGTGAAAATCGAGTGTAAGAATTAAAATCAGTTCAAACACACCAATAGAACATTATAACAAAAACAAAACTATAAAAGGAGTAGAAATGTGCAAACTCAGTATCCTATTCCTGTTGTCGTCCTATCGTCCTCTATCTTTAGTGTTTTTGTAGATTCCAGCCTTGTGTTCTCAGATTAAGGGCTAGGCTCAACAAACTGTCTTCCTAAAGAACGAGATTTTGCTATGATATGAATGCATGATTAAGCTATGATAATGATTTTAGCTAAGAAACTTGAAATAAGTAAGATGCTATGATAAATGAATACTAAATGAATTAAATGCATAAACTCTACTTAATTGCCTATTTGCCTATTATCAATGTTTGGATTCACACAAGTATTTATAGGGCTTTCTGACTGATTCTGATTGGCTGTCTCGATTGACGATTGTGATAACCCTCGCTGCATCAAACCAAGAAGAAAGATGAATCAAGGACAAGATATTAACCCTAGAAATGTATTTTCTATTTTATTATGAAAGAGGAAAAGAAGAGAAGATAAGAAGAAAGAAAGATTAAAAGTCAAGTAAATAATTAATTAAAAATCAATTATTTATTTGTGAGCACATTCACTTTTCAATTAAATAAAATATTTAATTAAACTTTTAAAAGCAGAAGAAAGCTTGTGGTGGGAAAAGAGCTTTAATCATGTTTTATTGAAAAAAGCAGAATATCTCATAATTAAATAAAATATTTAATTATGATATGAGAAGATTGCACAATTAGGTTAAAATACCCAATTTTGATTTGGAAAGAAAACATAAGATATTTTTAATTAAATAAGATTTATTTAATTAAATCACTTTTTATGAAATTAATTAAATGAAACATTTAATTAATTAGAAGAAGAAATTAAAAATATTAGAAGAAAGGGGGAAAATATTTAAACTTAAATTAAAATCAAAAGATTTAATTTAAATTAAATGTATGATAATTAATTTAAATAAATAGAATTTATTTATTTAATTAATTATGGACGATGAAAATAATTAAATAAAATAAATTTATTTAATTATAAAAGAAGAATAAGATGAATGAACAATATAATTAAATTAATTAAATTTAATCATATGTAGAGTGACTTCGGGAAACTAATTAAATAATAAATATTTAATTAATTGCCGTGATTATAGACATGACCATTTTTATGCTATACATTTTGCCCCTTGAAGTGATGTGAAAACATATTACCAAAGAAAATAAATTTCACCCTCGACATGTTTCCTGCCATTTTATGTCGATGATGCCCACTCGGGAGATAAATCACAGAAAAAGAAATTGATGAGGAACAATGATTTAGCTCCTGATAGATAATGTGGTTGATGCCCCAGTGAAAAAGAGGATGAAAAATGGAAAAAATGCCACCACTACCCATCCTGAAAAGACCCTTATAAGGTAAAAAGGGGTAAAATGAGGTGTCATTTTCACCCTGCAGCTACAGTGAATTTTGAGCTCTGACAGTGACTTGGCGAAATGGTGATCCCTTTGCACAGACATAGGTTCGAGCGAGCGTGACGGTATCAGAGACCAGCAGCGTATGGACCACCGGTGAGTGATTGGAAACCTCTAAGTTGTTAAATTTCGCATTTGTGATCGATTATGGATTGATTTCCAGTCGGACTGCAATTTTTTGGAACGTTTTAGCGCATATAGGTAGAGTTTTAGCGCATTCGACAAATAGTTTAGCGCATCTAGGGTTTTCTGTAGCGCATTTAGGCACATGTCAAAAATTGATCTTTTAGCGCACCCGACAGATAAAGTTGCGCATATAGGTCAAAGCAGGCTAGGTCGGAGATTTAGCGCATCTAGGGCACAGAACGACGCTTTTAGGATTTGGTCAAAAAATGCTAGAGTTGCGCATTTGATAGATAGAATAGCGCATACGAGGTACAGAGTTGCACATTTGAAGTTTTAGCGCATTTAGGAAACAGTGTTGCGCTTTGACAAAAACTATGGCGCATATGGGTTTTTAGCGCATATGAGCAACAGAGTTGCGCATTTAGGAAATTTTTCCCAGAATGGCCATTTGCTGAAAAAGAATGATGAAAATTGCTTCTTTAGTCAATAGATAGATAAATTGTCGGATCATCATGTTGATAGGATAGAAAATCTAATAGAGAACTGATAACTTTGATTTCCGTGATTGAAAATCAAAGAGTAGATTTTGCTTTCTGCGATAGAAAACAAATAGTAGATGTGAGATTGACTGATTTGAATTTTGATAACTTTGCTTCTCGCGATTGAAAAACAAAGAGTAGATTTTGCTTTCTGCGATAGAAAACAAATAGTAGATGAGAGATTGACTGATTTGAATTTGATAACTTTGCTTCTCGCGATTGAAAAACAAAGAGTAGATTTTGCTTTCGGCGATAGAAAACAAATAGTAGATGAGAGATTGACTTATTTGAATTTTGATAACTTTGCTTCTCGCGATTGAAAAACAAAGAGTAGATTTTTGCTTTCTGCGATAGAAAACAAATAGTAGATGAGAGATTGACTGATTTGATAACTTTACTTCTCGCGATTGAAAAACAAAGAGTAGATTTTTGCTTTCTGCGATAGAAAACAAATGGCAAAATAGAGATTTAAATTTGCATTCATGATTGAAATACAAACAGAAAAGAATATGTGCTGATTAATTTGCGTTCCTGAAAAGAAAAACAAATAGTAAATGATGGTAGAGTAGATTGATTAGACCTGTTGATAGATTGATGTAGCATTTGATATAGATTATTGATATGTTGATGTTTGTGATGTTGTTTGGACCAAATAGGAGGCTTTCAAAAGCCTCCAAATCAGAGAGCGGTTTCCCTTGTGCTGGGAGCGGATAGGCGAGCTGACACCGGCCGAGTTACAGGTGATTTCAGATTGTGGATTGGGGTCACTGTTGACCATACCACGAGGCATTCGGGCCAACAGGGGGCTGTTGATGGCCTTGGCCGAGAGATGGCATTCCGAGCATAACACCTTCCACCTGCCGACGGGTGAGATGAGTGTGACACCGGAGGACGTGTACCAGATTTTGGGGATCCCGGTGGTTGGAGCCCTTGTGGTTTATGACCACAAGGAGGTCGGTGGGACAGAGGCCTTACAACGGATATGTGGCGATCCTGGTATCTATAGGTACTGGATAGACTGGGATGACTTCAGCAGGTATCCAGCTCTAGTAGCAGTATTGGCAGCTTTTGTTGGAGGTTTCCTTGGACCGGACCATCGGTCCAAGGGATTTTCCGTGGGATGGGGGAGGATGTTAGAGTGGATGATCACTCAGCCACAGAGATTTTCCTGGGGGAGCTGCGTCTTAGCAGATATGTATCATGACCTGCATCGGATTGTATACAGAGGATCCACCAGCCTGGCGAGTGGAGTGACACTATTACAGATCTGGGCGTGGGAGCACATTGCTGTCACCAGACCATTGTGTACCCGGGCGAGACCAGCAGGGAGGCCGTACGTATATGCATATTCTGGTGCAGTTGTCCAGCAGAGGTTGGGCAAGGTAGAGTACTGGCGGCGAGTGCTCGATGATGTAGATGCAGTGATCTGGAGACCGTACACAGACTGCGAGGCATGGACGATGGATCAGTTAGAGATGCCGTTTGTGTGCAGACCGCGGTACCTGATAGGGCGGACGCCCTTTATCATTGAGAGGTTTTTGGCACTACGGGTGCTGAGACAGTTTGGTTTCACGCAGGGGATGCCCCAGGGCGTTGCTCATTATGGGCGGCACAAGGGGGACACAGGATGGGGACCATGCATTCCCTACCAGGCAGCCTACACAGAGTACACTTCTTTACAACCCGAGGTATGGGCGGACATGCCAGACATACTGGATGCAGGGATGACAGATGACTATGCTCAGTACTTTCATACGCATCCTTTTCCATGATTTACAGTGCCAGATGAGGCACGAGCCATCAGAGTAGTCCCACAGCCAGGAGCAGGGATACCGAGAGGTGCGGCAGGTGGAGAGCAGGCTATGGGTGGAGGGGAGCAGGCTATGGGTGGAGAGGAGGAGGGAGAGGAGAGCGAGGAGAGTGGAGCTGAGGAGGAGGAGAGCAGCTCAGATGACGGAGATGATGGAGATGACGGGGATGGGCAGAGACAACAGATATTAGATAGTCTCGGCAGAGTACAGATTCCTCGGCGGTCCAGATCCGGTGCCAGGCCACAGACTGTGATCAGGGTGACATCCTCGTCCCAGCAGGCACAGATAGATGCGTTGCAGGGTCAGGTGCAGACCTTTCAGGGGCAGCAGGCACAGCTTCAGAGTCAGTTGGTACAGGCACAGAGCATGATAGTGCAGTTACAGGCACAGTTTGCATAGGCACAGGCTCAGGCACAGGCTCAGGCACAGGCTCCGGCACAGGTACAGGTTCAGATGCCTGCCCCAGATCCTCAGGTGGCACAGTTAGTAGCAGAGAGGGATGCCTTTAGACGGCGGGCACAGGAGGCTGAGGGTGTAGCGCAGAGATTGATGGGTACTGTGGAGAGTACATCCCTACGGGAGGCCATTGCAGAGGGATTTGAGGCAGCCAGAGAGGCAGAGTACTACAGAGTTCGATATGAGGAGCTATGCCCTCCTGAGCGGCGAGAGCCCTATCCCAGGTCACACAGCCGGACGAGGACCCGATCCCGGACATCGACACACGGCAGAGAGGTTACCGGGCCTCGACAGGATCCTGATGCAGGGACCAGCGGCAGACCACCTCCTTCTGGACCAGCTCCGTCAGGGGCATCGACTAGTTAGCCATTTTTGGGGCTTGATTCATTATGTATACTGAGTTTTGATCATGTATGATGTATTGACCTTTTATGAGTTTCATTGGATATTTGGACATTTGTATTATTTTGATGAGTGGTGATATGTAGTGGCGGTATTTCTGATGATGTTTATGTTCATGCATTTATGATATGATATGGATATGACATTTATGCATGTATGTTATGAGATGGATTTTGATATGCTTTTATTACATGTGCGGACTAATCCCTATGATGCAGGATGATCTATCGATTATGATGTGTATGCAATGATTTTGTGATGATGTATATATGTGAGATGGTAATTTCTTTTTGAATTTTCCATGTATGAAATGCATCGTGATTTTGCAGAAGATGAATGTGGTATGAATGGTAATATGGTAAAATGATAACATGATATCAAATTATTGAATGTGTATGGAAATGCAACGGTAGATGATAATAAATGAATGATAAATAATAGATGAATGATGAAATGATAAATGATAAGATGATGAAATGATAAATGAATGATAATGAATGAAAAGATGAATGATAAATGAATGATAATGGATAATGAAACATTAATGGTTTAGATATGAAATGGTAAAAATGAATAATGAATGACAAATGATAATGAAAGGATAAATGATAAATGGAATGATGAAATGATATGAAATGAAATGAATTAAATGTCCAAATGTCCTCCACGAAAAGGTCAAAACTTAATAACAACCGTTTGAAAACCCTCATTCAGCCCTTCAAAATACGAATATGAATCCAATATGCAGATATATATAATGAGCTAATGAACATGCAACTATATGAAACTAACCAGTTTGTTGAGCCTGTTATAAGCCTTCTTGAATCATCATAGAACATTTAAAATGTTGGAAGTATGTACAAGCATCAGAGGGGAAATCAGCGCCAATGATGACCAGAGTATAACTTTCATGGATTTTGATATAGCAAGCGAACACAAGCATCGAGGTATAATTGAACTGAGATGACCTGAGCATTTCTTGCATAAACAGACAAAGATTAACCACCGTTCTGATGCAAATGTGGAACTGTCATCAATGATATTTGCTTTGAGCGTCATGTCCTTTGACATATTTGCATCAGATTGGGCTGTTAACCTCAAGACAGCAGACAAAGAAAAATCATTCTCGTTCCTTGCTACTCTAGTGCAGTACATCATTGAGTATGCTCCCGAGTAATGATATCGAAAATCAAACAACTTTTAATTAAACATGTAATACTGTTAATGCCTACATTATTCAGATTATTTGGATCATCCAATAGACAAGTGACATGATAGCTTGCTGAAAAATGTGTCATGAGCGGATAACATTGACAAAGGAGTTTGTTGTTTGTTGGTATGCTTGTATTGCTATGTCATGGTCTAGCTGTTTTGGTATGCTCTGAAAGTTAAGTGCCCCCAGTTGAGTTTTGCCTTGTTGATTGACACAACTTGCGGAAAGGAATATGTACAAACGATCAAGCCATGGTAAGACGTTTTAACTCTCTAGGCAAATGGCGGCAGGATGGTGCGATTAATGACCTCAAGATGCGGAAAAAAAGATACGGAAAAAAGGAAAGCTTTTGAAAAGATAAAGTGCAAAACAGGAACTAATAGATGGAGAGGTACAGATAGCGTCTGTTTGCCAGATTTTCACTATCTGTATTTATTGCATTTTTTGATTTCTTTTTGATTTTTTTGGATTTTTCTGTCAATAGACTGCCTGTTTGCCAGGTTTTCACCCTATGACATTCTCTTTTGATTTTTTTGTATTTTGTTGTCAATAGACTCCTGTTTGCCACGTTTTCACCCTATGACATTCTCTTTTGATTTTTTTTGTATGTGATGTTTTTGATTTTTGGATTTTTTTTCAGGACTTTTTCTGCTGTTTTTGTATTTCTTTAGGACTTTTTCTGCTGTTTTTGTATTTCTTCAGGACTTTTTCTGCTATTTTTGTATTTCTTCAGGACTTTTTCTGCTGTTTTTGTATTTCTTCAGGACTTTTTCTGACTTAAACATAATACTTCTTAAGATGTATACTGTTGATGGGTTCATCCAATAGGTCTCCTTCTGGCGTTGATAACTTGTATGCTCCCGATCCGTAGACTGCAATAACCACATAAGGGCCTAACCAATTTGGTTCAAACTTTCCTTTCTTTTCTCTGTCTTGTTGATTGCGCGGGTTCTCTTTCAGAACTAGATCACCCACCTGAAAGGTACGTGGCTTGACTTTGTGATTATAACTGCGAGCCATCATCTGTTGATATGCTTTTAAGTGGTCTGCTGCTCTCTGTCTCTTTTCATCTAAAAGTTCTAACTCTTGGAGTCGGGAAACTCTGTAATCCTCATCTGTTATGAGACCTTTCAGTGATACTCTTAAGGAAGGTATTTCTACCTCTAAAGGTAGTATGGCTTCTGCTCCATAGACGAGGGCAAAAGGTGTTGCTCCTGTTGGCGTTCGGATACTAGTTCTGTAAGCCCACAAGGCGGGATTGAGTTGAACATGCCAATCCTTCCCTGAATCATTGACAATCTTCTTCAAAATCTTTAGTATGGTTTTGTTTGAGGCCTCTGCTTGGCCATTACCTTGAGGATAGTAAGGCGTGGAATATCTGTGCTGAATATGGAATCTTTCACAAAGTTCATCAACATCCTGATTTTTGAATGGTCGACCATTATCTGTAATAATGGCATTAGGAATACCATATCGACAAATAATGTAATTGAGAATGAAGGATGAGATCTGTTTTCCAGTGACTTTAGAAAGAGGTACTGCCTCAATCCACTTAGTGAAATATTTCGTTGCTGTGATGATGAACTTATGCCCATTTGAAGAAGAAGGATGAATTTTGCCCACTAGATCTAACCCCCATTGAGAGAACGGCCAGGTGGGTGTAAACGAATGAAGTTCTTGTGCAGGAGCATGAATAAGATTCCCATGAATCTGACATTGTGAGCATGTTTTAGCAAAGGTAAATGATTCCCTTTCCATTGTAGGCCAGTAGTAACCCATTCTAATCAATTTTTTGGATAAGGTTAGTCCACTCGAATGAGTACCACAAATGCCCCCATGAACTTCCTGTAAAGCTTTGTCGGATTCGTCACGTTCAAGACATCGAAGTAAAGTACCATCAAGACCACGGCGATAAAGGGTATCAGCGATAAGGGTATATCGAGAGGATTGTCGGATAAAGTTACGTTTTTGGTTGCGGGACAAGTCAGGTGGTAATATATCATCTTTTAGGTATGCATAAATCTTGCCATACCAGGGTGAATCGGATCCTACTAGGTGGCAGATAATTTGGCTTTCAGGTGTGTCATAGGCAGGTGTAAATAATTGTTCCACCAGAAATTCATAGCGAGTCTGTTTGTCTGGGAGTTGTATCAATGAGGCGATCGTAGCCATAGCATCGGCTGCTTTGTTGTCAATCCTCAGAATTTGTGTGAACTGAATGTCCACAAAATACTTCTTGAAGTCATCAATCATCTTCTTATATGGTAACAACTTGTCATCTTTAGTCTGATAATCATCATTGATTTGATTAATGACTAATTGTGAGTCACCATAGACTTGTAGCTCGGTAATCCTCCATTCCAATGCTGTTTTCAGTCCAGTGATCAGTGCTTCATATTCGGCTATGTTATTGGTGCATGGAAACATTAGCCTATAGGACCTAGGAATGGTATGCCCTTGAGGGGTAACGAAAAGGATGCCTGCCCCCGAGCCATGTTGGGTAAAAGAACCATCAAAGTATAAGGACCATGGCTGCTTAAAGTCTGCTGTGAAGACATCGGCATCTGGAAATTCAATGTGTAAAGGGTGCTCTGTTTGGAGAGGAGCGTCTGCTAGTTGATCCGCGATAACTTGTCCTTTGATTGCTTTGCGATCAACATAGTGGATGTCGAACTCACTCAAAATCATGATCCATTTTGCTAACCTTCCTGTTAGTGATGCTTTACTTAGCAGATACTTGAGTGGATCAATTTTGGAAACAAGCTTAATTGTATGAGCTAGCATGTAATGTCAGAATTTCTGGGAAGCGAAGACGACTGCCAAACAAGCCTTCTCAATGAAAGTGTAACTAAGCTCATGTCTTGTCAATGTTCTGCTGATGTAGTAAATTGCCCGTTCTTTCCCTTCATGGTCTTCTTGTGCTAATAATGCTCCCAAAGACGTCTCGGTTGCAGCAATATACAGAATCAATGGTTTGTCTGGAGTCGGTGGTACAAGAACTAGTGGATTCATCAGGTATTGCTTGATTTGTTGAAATTCCATTTCACATTTATCATCCCATCTAAAAGGAACATTCTTATGTAGGAGATATGTGAATGGTAGACTTTTGTCAGCCAATTGTGCAATGAATCTGCGGATAGACTGGAGTCGCCCTTGTAAGGATCTCAACTGACTAATGTTCTTTGGGGGAGGCATCTCCATGATTGCACGAACTTTAGCAGGATCTACTTCAATTCCCTTTTCTGAAACAATATATCCTAATAGTTTTCCAGATGTGACCCCAAAAACACATTTCTTAGGGTTTAAGCGAACTTTGAATTTCTCCAATCTAGTGAATATTTTAGATAGTATCTCCAAGTGTCCTTCTCTGGTGTGTGATTTTGCCAATATGTCATCTACATAATCTTCCATGAATGTGTGCATCATGTCGTGAAAGATCGTAGTCATAGCTCTTTGATAAGTAGCTCCAGCATTTTTCAAGCCGAAAGGCATGACATTCCAACAATATGTCCCCCACGGACAAGTGAAAGCTGTTTTCTCTTGGTCTTCTGGTGCAATCTTGATTTGGTTATAACCCGAGAAACCATCCATTAATGAGTACATGGCATGGCCTGCTGTTAGATCAACTATAGTGTCGATACTTGGAAGCGGAAAGTCATCCTTTGGACAAGCTTTGTTAAGATCTCTGAAGTCAGTGCATACTCTTACACGTTTGTCTGGCTTTGCTACTGGTACAATATTGGAAATCCATTCAGCATAGTCAATTGATCTTATAAAACCTGCATCGAGGAGCTTCTTGAGTTCTTCTTTAACCAATAGTGCAATATGAGGATTCATCTTTCTGAGTTTTTGTTTTACTGGTTTGGCTCCTGATTTGATAGATAAATGATGCATAATAAGATCAGGATCAAGGCCGGGCATATCTGCATATGACCATGCAAAATTGACTTGATTTTTCTTGAGAAAATTCATGAACTCTGGGATTTCTTTAGCTGTCATAGATTCAGCTATCTGTAGGATCCTTGGATTATCTGCAGTTGCAATGTTGATTTCCTTTGTAGGCTCAGTCAAGATGGATGATCGCTCATGATAATGCTCTGGGAGAGTGTCAAGAGTCCCATCAGATGGTGCCTCAAAAAGGTTTTCACCCTCTGATACGCTCTTTATTTTGTCTTTTGCTTGATCTAGTACTGCCAGATTCTGGTTTTCACCACTAGACCGTTTATCCTTATTTTCATTTTTGCAGCTAGGAGACTTGACACTCTCCTGATTACAGACTTTATACCGAAAATTGCTAGTGGAACAATTATTTACATCTTCAGCGGAAAGGAAGTTTATGATAGCTTCATCGTTTGGAAAAATAGGTATATCCATAGGTTCGGTAAGATCCCAGTCAATGAGATCAGGATGAATTAATGGTAGGACGTCGTCTGGTTGTGTAAAATTGGCGATGGTTAGGGTCAAGACAGAGTTATCGGTAGGATCCGTGGTATGAGATAGGTCAATGATGGGACTATTCTCCTGATAATCTTGTTCGTTAAAATCTGACTCAGTATTACTAGACTCATAGTTACTTTGTGGTTCAGATTCTTGTGGTTGGGATCCTGAACCTTCTCCTTTGATCAAAGCGGGCGTATATTTTTGTATGACATCTACCTCTTTGTCTCTCCAAAATTTGTTATCATGGATGGTATCCCATTCATATTCAGCAGAATCTGTGTCAGAGTTATTTTCAATGTAATTCAGGACTGATACCAAACATGTTTCATTCTTATCGGAACCTTTTTGCAGTGTACAAACATTACCTTGGGATTGTTTAGATTGGGTAGCTTCATAGCCTATTCCAGTTTTATCATATGCCGCAAGTCCTGGAAGATGGATAGGCTCAACTACGCCTTCTTTTCTCTTTCCAAGAGGACCATTATCATATCCCATCTTTTGCATGATAGAATATCCTTTCCCATATTGTTCTGTTGGTAAGGTGACGTTTAGAATTGTGTCCTCTTCATCTTTATAGAGCCAATCTAGAATTGTTGTATCCTCAGGATCTCCCATGGGAAATTTTTCTTTGATAAATTGTCCATTGAACTTGGTAGTGGGCTCTGTTTGTACCTGTGCTGATGTTGATGCTGCTGATATCTGTTGTGGTGTAATAGAAGGTTTCCCATGTGATCGAGGAGACGTAGGTAGATTAGCAAGACAAAGGGAATATTCCCCAACTCCACTTTCCTTGAACTGTAGTTTCTTGTCAAAACTTTTAGTTAACTGACTGATGTGTGTAGCATGTTGAGAAGAAGTATCAGCAAGTGCTTCTCGATTATTCGGAACCAAAGTATCTTGATGAGCTTTGACATTGGCACAAGTTTGGGCGTTTGAGTTATCAGCTGGTATAGTAATTTCCTGTCCATCATATGGAAACTTAAGACATTGGTGGTAAGTGGACGGAACAGCTTGCATCTCATGGATCCAAGGACGACCCAACAAGATATTGTATGCAAGATCTCGCTCTAAAACTTGGCAAAAGGTATTTTTGATAACAGGTCCCACTCTGATTGGTAGCATGATTAGACCTTTAGACGTTCTCTCCTCATCATCATAGGCTTTAATGGTAATCTTCCTTCTAGGATCAATGGAATCTTCGGCAAATCCTAATGCTTGAATCACCTTCAAAGTACATATGTTTAGACCAGCCCCTCCATCTATTAGAACACGTTTGACACGGAATTTGTGGATCATGACCTCTAAGTATAATGATGAATTGTGGGGATGAGTTAGGGAAACATCATCTTTGTCTGAGAATGAAAGGCATGTGGGAGAGGACAAATGTCCTACCATGGTTTGAAATCGATTCACATCCAAATCTGTAGATACAGTCGTTTCAACGAGGGTTTTATCCAAAATCTCCCTATGTGCAGGGGAAATCTTTAGAAGTTCGAAAATGGAGATTTGGGCTGGAGTTTTTCGAAGTTGGTTAACTAAGTCGTATTGGTGTTGAGGAGAGGTCTCATTGGATTTTGAGGAGGTACCTTTCAAAACAACCTTAGCTTGTGCTCTTGTTGTGACGTTTACTTGCCCATTGTCTACTTTCTCTTTGATTTTGATGACATTGACTCGCTCATCGTCCGTATAGAGGTGACGGATTACATTATCATCAATTTGGTTCACAGTTTTGTCAGAAGATTCTCCCTTTTGATAATTTGGTAGAGGATTTCGAAATGCTTGGTGATCTTCGTTGGATTTTTGTTGTCCTTCTACTGTGATAATACCCTTGTCAATGAGATCTTGAATAGCGTGTTTCAAACCTTGACAGCTGTTTGTATGATGACCTCTGCACCTATGGTAATCGCAAAAATAAGCTTCGTTCCATGATGGAGGTTTTACATTAGGTTCGTAATTGCGTTGTGGGGGTAACATAAGGACGTTCTTTGCCATGACCTCTTTAAAAGCCGATTCTAAGGATTGTCCTAGTGGAGTAAAAGCTCTTCTATTGGAGAAGAATGGAAAGCGTTGTGGTTTCGTGCTTGAGGTATTCCCTGTAGTGTTGTTGTTGTTGTTGTTCCAGTGGTTTTGGTTGTTGGTAGTCCCTTGATTGTAGTTCGTTGGAGGGGGATGATTGTTTCCTTGATTTGCGACTGAATTGACATGGTTGTAATTATTGTTACGAGGAGTGTTCAGGATAAATGGCTTAGTCGTGACATGATTTGCATCTACAACTCCATCATTTACAACATTCTTGTTGCGGGTCCAAAACTTGGACTTGTCCTGATTGTTGTAATGGTTAGATGAGGCAGGACTGTCCCTATCAAGTTTTATGGTCCCTCTTTTGACCAAAGCACTTTCGATGGTGAGGGCATCTTCAATCAGTTTCTCAAAGGAAGGTGGACAATGCAGATTTAAACGATAACTCATTTCTGAGTTGAGGCTATTGATGAAAGTAACCATTTTCTCCTTTTCAGGGACATGACGGGGGTACCTAGCAAACATTCTCCTCCATCTTTGAAGAAAGGTAGTGAAAGATTCCCCAGGTTTTTGCGTAACTTTGCAAAGATCAATCATGGTGATCTGATGTTGAACGTTGTAGGAGTATTGTTTTATGAATAAATTCATCAGTTCTTCAAATGTTCGAATAGGAGGTGTAATCTTAGATAACCATTCCATAGAGTTGACTCCAAGGCTTCGAGGAAATAATCACAATAAATATGTATCTTCATGGGCAAATTCCAATGTCATGTTTCGAAAGTCTCTAATATGGTCAACTGGGTCCGATTTTCCATTATAACGATCAAATCTGGGGATTTCACAGTGTTTAGGAAATGGAATCATGTTGAGACTTCTATCAAAAGGGTAAGGACATATGTCATCCAAAGTGTACTGCTTGGTTGTGGTTCCTCCTTCTAACTCTTTGATTTTTTTCTGTATCTCTCTAAACTCTTTTTTTAAGGAGGCATATTCAGGTGGGGATGGCTCTTCCTCGGTGGTTTTTAATTTCTCAGTATCAAAGTCTTTAGGCAATTTAGCTCCTTGATCTGCTAGAAAAAGAAAGTATTTCTCTTTGTCATGTTGTATAATCTTTTCAAGGGCTTTAAGAAACTTGGGATTTTGTTCTGCCTCTCTAAGTTCAAGTTCGTCGTCTTGTTCATCATCACTACCTATAGGAGTTTTGTTCATGTTTTTGCTCTTAAGTATTGAACTCTCCTCTCCGTCAGCCATATTGTTGTTACTGAAAAGGGGATTGCGACTTACACTAAAAAGAGGACTACCTCGTTCACCCTCTTTTTGAGGTGTTTCTCCTGCTTTGTTGTGTTGAGATCTCGTAAAAACAGGCATATGTAAGAAATCCTTGAATATGGTCACTGAAGGATCTGATTGGGACGCGTTGAATATTCAATTGAAGGTTGTGGTATGTTCTCAAACTCAAGAGGTTGATTCAAATTATGACGTTGAGATAACGCTAATCTTTGATAATAAGCTTGGGTAGCCAACGGTTCTACAGCATAATCGTCGGTGAATCTTCTAATGTAGTCTTGGTATCTATGGAGGAATGTGCGATAATGGAGCAAGACGTCTCGACTCTTATACAGGAATTTTCTGCGATCTAAAGTCTTCTTGTAACTGAAATTTGTTTTGGGCTTCTTGATCCTATTGAAAACTGATTTCTTGGTGAACTTGGTTGATTTCCACTTTCTTAACATGGGAGTAAAATCTTAGAAAGTCGGGTCGGTGACAAAAACCTAAAAGCGCTACTCTGTTTCTCAAATGCGCTACAGAAATAGTCAAATGCGCTGCAGAGAATATCATATGCGCAGAAACAGAGAACAAATGTGCAGCAGAAAATCCTAAATGCGCCGAAACAGAACACAGATGCGCTAGAACAGAGCTTAAATGCGCTGGAGTTTTCCCCTAGGTGTGCTAAAGCAGTTTATTTCTAGGACAGTTTTGACCAGTTTTTAGCTGAAATTTGTCATGTTCATTTTTGGATGATCCATTATCTGAATTAATGTTTGGAAAGCACAGCAAACAGTCTGATTTAAGTTGATTCGTAACCAAGCACATAATAAGACAAGCACAACCTAGGTTAGGCCAGGACAATATCCGCTAGACTCCACGTGGGTTTCCCCAACCGCATATCAGTAGCGTGTGAATCCAGAAGCTTGGCTGCACGGCTCCCCCTTACAGTGCACTCTCTTCTCAGGCCAACCAAGCTTCCAACCCCCATGAAACTCCCATGGCGAGCTGATCACCTCTACTATTGACTATGAAAGTGTGGAAGGCTTCACACCGACCGGTGCTGGACTAGCAAATAGAAGGTTTTTGGCTTTCTAAACAATGGTATTTAGTTCGGGACCCCCATTCGAGTGGCCATACATGGGGCAAGAGATTAATCACCATTAAGGTGGCACTCCAGCCTGAAGAGGTTAAGCTCAACAGGGTTTATGGGAGTACAACTCCATCCGTATGACACATCCGCACAAGCAACCTTAGGTTTTCCCTTAAGATTTACATTTATATACCGGTCGGGGGTAGCTTGGCCTTAGCTCCGTTGCCGTTTGAGTCGTCCCTTAAGGTGAGTACTTTTTCCCTTAAGGCAGGCCCAATTTCTAGAGTCAATAACCGTTTCTCTTGCACCCAGGATCGCACAAGTGCGCAAGGGGAGAGGATACTTCGATTATCAAATCAGGGTTACACAGGGAAAAGTGGGTCTGGTTTTCTGATCACCTAGTTTGCACAGGGTGAGAGCATAATCACCTACCACCTTCAAGCACAGTCAATAAGAGTAGACAGATTCATTTTATGTGCACCAAAATCAAATGTGATTTAATCTAGGTGAAGATGTTGCTTCACAACAGACATGGGGTTCGTTTTAACTGCATGATAAAAGATGTCGTGGCTACCCTAGGTTGATTCATTTTAAACCCAACATAAAATAAAAGAAATTCTGTCTGCGGAAGGCGTCAGACTCAGAATCTCTGTTACAGTTCCAGATGTGAAGCTCTGTCTCCCGAATGCGCAGAAACAGAGACCAGAAGCGCAACTCTGTTACATAAATGCGCTAAAACAGAAACCAAATGCGCAATTCTGCTACCCAGATGCGCGAAAACAGAGACTATATGCGCTATTCTAAATGCAGAGATTTTTTTTTTAATTTTCTGATACAATTTTAAATGCGCTAAAGAAAATCCTAAATGCGCTAACTAAATGTCTATATGCGCTGCGAAAGTGACGAATGCGCCACTCTGTTTCCCAGATGCGCCGCAGAAATGACCAGATGCGCCGAAACAGAGCCCAGATGCGCCGAAGTACCTGCAAATAAAAATTTCCCGAATCTTCCGAAACGCGCTGCCGAATGCCAGAAAACCTGTAAGCAAACCTGCAAGAAAACCTGCAAGAAAGAAGTCTAAAATCGGGGCATAGGCCCCACGGTGGGCGCCATTTAATGTGTGTGTGAAAATCGAGTGTAAGAATTAAAATCAGTTCAAACACACCAATAGAACATTATAACAAAAACAAAACTATAAAAGGAGTAGAAATGTGCAAACTCAGTATCCTGTTCCTGTTGTCGTCCTATCGTCCTCTATCTTTAGTGTTTTTGTAGATTCCAGCCTTGTGTTCTCAGATTAAGGGCTAGGCTCAACAAACTGTCTTCCTAAAGAACGAGATTTTGCTATGATATGAATGCATGATTAAGCTATGATAATGATTTTAGCTAAGAAACTTGAAATAAGCAAGATGCTATGATAAATGAATACTAAATGAATTAAATGCATAAACTCTACTTAATTGCCTATTTGCCTATTATCAATGTTTGGATTCACACAAGTATTTATAGGGCTTTCTGACTGATTCTGATTGGCTGTCTCGATTGACGATTGTGATAATTCCTGACAGATCAAACGGTTGAAGAAAGATGAAACTGAAGGATAAGATAGAAGAACCCTAGAAACAGATTTTTCTATTTTATTATGAAAGAGGAAAAAGAAGAGAAGATAAGAATAAAAGAAAGATTAAAAGCTGATAAATAATTAATTAAAAAAATCAATTATTTATTTGTGGAGCACATTCAACTTTTCTCAATTAAATAAAATATTTAATTAAGCTTTTAAAAGCAGAAGAAAACTTGTGGTGAGAAAAGAGCTTTAATCAGTTTTATTGAAAAAAGCAGAATATCTCATAATTAAATAAAATATTTAATTATGATATGAGAAGATTGCACAATTAGGTTAAAATACCTAATTTTGAATTTAGAAAGAAATCATAAGATATTTTTAATTAAATAAGATCTATTTAATTAAATCACTTTTATGAAATTAATTAAATGAAACATTTAATTAATTAGAAGAAGAATTAAAATAGAAGAAAGGGGAAATATTTAAACTTAAATTAAATCAAAAGATTTAATTTAAATTCAAACAGTGATAATTAATTTAAATAAATAGAATGTATTTATTTAATTAATTAAGTGGACATATGAAAATAATTAAATAAAAATTTATTTAATTATGGAAGAAGAATAAGATGAATGAACAATATAATTAAATTAATTAAATTTAATCATATGTAGAGAACTTTAGAAGAAATTAATTAAATAATAAATATTTAATTAATTTCGGATTATAGACATGACCATTTTTATGCGTATACACCACAATCTTACAAAACTTCATTAGTATGCAAATCTAAACATATAGAACGATAAACATCATAATGGTTAGCGAATTGAATATGTAGTCTACAACAACAAGTAGTGCGTGTGTGATTTATCTTGACATAAAAAGGTTTAAGCATTTCAAACAATCTTTGAGAAATACAAATTCGAGGATAAGCATTTTGAAATTTATGAAATATTTGGGTTTGAGTCATATCCAAAAAATGCTTTGGATGTGGCTCATAGTTTTGACTACCGATTCTCCTTCTTACGACATCCCTTTGATTCGAAGATGACCTTGTATTATTCTTCCAATAATCTTCAATTAGTGTTCTCAATGCTTCAACAACTTTTTTATCTTTATGTGGCAGTATTCCCGAAAATTCCCATAACTCATTTGAATCGGTGCCCTCAATTTTTTGTCACCTTTGAACAGATTTTGATAAAAAATTTCTACTAATTCCCATTTGTTCACTTGTCTTTTTAATGAGATGATATCTCTTTGTTTGATTGCTTACCAAAATTGATGTAATGACACGTCGGGTGACATTACTATCCTTTGAGCATGAGGTCTTACCCACACTCTCATAAACATCCATTAGATTCTTCACAATAGTGTTTTCACTTGATGCATTCGATGTTATCAACCCAAGAGTCTTCATGATTTTTCTGTACTTTAAACCCCACATCATTTGAACAAATAGTTGACATCTTCCAATCTCATTTAGCCTTTGAAAGAAAATTTTCCAAATCTTATTAGCATATCTTCTACAAGTGCATTCTGGAATCTTACCTTCCATGTACTGCAAAATATCCTCATCAATATTAATCAAAAGCTTTGGATTTCTACGCAAAATTCCAGGTGGTGTTCTCTTAGGTACATACATCTCAACATTAGCAATTTCATTAATATTTAATTGAGGTGGGCTAGATTGTGTACCTTTCACCGAGGGTGGAATAGAATGCATACCTTGAGGTTCACGTGGGGATGATGGCATACCTTGTTCGTCAAATCCGAGTGATGATGTACTCTCAACTTCAGATGCGGTGGATGGTATCCAACCATACTCACTTGTGGTAGATGGTGTCCCTCCATATTCACTTGTGCTTAATGGTGTCCCTTTGTATTCACTTGCGGTAGAGGTGTGTCTCCAACTACGGTATCTACATCTCCCCTAGCATGACTCTTTTGCATTCGTTCCCTTTGTGCTACCAATTTTTTTTCTCTTTTTGACGGTTGAGGTTCGTCTTCAACTAGCTTGCTTTTGTCAATCATTCCCAATTTCTGCTTTTCACAATATTCCCTCATCCATTTTTTCTCCTTATCTCTAAATTCTTAGAGTTGATCATCTATTAGTTTTTTTTCCTTTTAACATTTTGTTTCTTTGGCATGACGAATAATTTTACCTGTACAAAAAGTGCTAAGTCAAGTCAAATTAACTAATAGTGAAGGGTTGTAAAAGTCTATTAAAGAGGGAGGCCAATGGTCACCTCTTTCAAATGTTATTTTTTGAATTTGAAGTGGTTTGTTTTAAGAGGGAAACATTATAAGAGGTCATGATAAACTTAATGGAGGATGATCTTGGATTGGGCGTCAAACCAAATGAGGAAATGTTGAGTTTTCCTTAACAAAATTGAGCTTTTGGTGATTTAAATTGAGTTTTTGAGTTGGGAAGCATTATTTTATGTTAGATTGAGCATGAGCAGGGTATATTAGGCTTGTTTTAATAGTTTTCAAGTTTTTGAGTGTTTGGCAAGTGCTACTTTCAATAAAACATACGGTTTCTAAGCCTAGGGAGAGGGTTTTATGGTTTAGGTGGAAAATGATTGAATCTCTACAATCTAATGATATAATTTGAAGTTTTGATAGATATAAAGTGTTTCCCCAAGGTTTTAGGAGATTTGGACAAGTTTTGAAGGTGGTCCCTTAAAAGCGTAGAAAACTTGATAATTTGTGTAGTTTGGGAAAAAAAAAGGATTGGTGATTGTTGGATATGTTGAAGGGCTCTGTAATGGGTAAAATAAAGGTATCTAAATGGTCCTAGGTCTGTAGAACAAAAAATTTGCATAATGAAGCTTATTAAGCAAACCATTGTTAATACTAGTACTTTTAGGCTTAATGAAGGTTTGGTGGTTCAAGGGTGGTTATGGGCATTGAAGGAAGTTGGGACTTCTGATTTGAAAATGTATAAAAACATCATGCAAGCCCAAATAAAGGGTTCATTGAATTGCTTGAGGATTTGGTGATCTACTCAACGCTTAAACTGTGGAATTTCAAGAGTTTTTCTATGTTTTCAGTTTCTTTTTCTTGTGTACAGCCTAGTACAGGCCTCCCATGATTAGAAATTCATAAATCATTGTGGTGGTAGGTCTTAACTTGGACTTAAATCTATTTTGAGACTCCTTTAGTTGTTTTGGTGAACGAAAAACTCCATTCTTCATGATCAACCTGTACAGACCAGCAGGGTATGAATTTTACTTTAATTTAAAGATGGAGCCTTTCCTCCTTCTATGGTGACCTGTGATTCAAAGGAAAGGCCTTTAATATGTTTTTTTCAAGTTTCATGTTTCTTGTAATAGTGGTAAGGCATATATAGGGCTGGTGATGTTATCTTAGACTGAGAATGTGATTTTTTGGCATGAAAAGGAGGAACCAAAGTGGTGTTTTTGAGATCTAATGAGGCTAAAGGCCTAGTGAAGGTTTATTTTGTTTTTCCAGACCCTAAAAAACTTGTTTGATTCTTTGGTGAGGTTTGGAAGGCCTTGGAGTTGTGAAATATAGAAAACCCTAGATATTTATGAGAAAATTGAGGGTTTTTGTATTGGAAACCTATTTGAGTATGCAGGGTCCTAAAACCTAGAAAATATTTTGTTTTGAGACCTAAGTAAAGACTGTTTTTGGATTTGGGGGTCTACTGAGAAGTGAGAAGGTTGTGTGGTGAATTATACCCAATTGAGTGACTTTGATATGCTACAACTTGAACAATGTGAATTTGTTGAAAGAAGAGGTCCTACTGAAATTGTAAATTGTAAATTTGTTTGTAGATTGGAGTTGTGTGTTTGTATGTTGCAAGCCTCCCCCTACTGCATTAGGAGTATATTCCAATTATTTAGAGACCTGTATGGAAAATTTGGTAGCATAGACAAGGAAATCAGCTAGTTTGTATAACTATTTGACAAAATACCTCAATGAAAGCTTTGGAAGCATACACAAAGAAAGTCAATTGTTAAATTTAACAAAATGTCTCAAAGAGATGTGTTTTAAAAATGTAATAGGAAAGTGTATAGAATTATGTAATTTAAAATGTCCATTCACAACCTAAGGTTGTAACATGACAAACAAACAATTTGATCAACATGGAATAAGCAAAACAACAAAAAAGAAAGCAAGCCATAATAGAATGAAAAAAAATGTACAAATACCTCACATACCTAAAAAACCAAAGTTTCAAATGGAGGAGTTCTACCCAATTATGTAGCCTTTGCTTTTTCTTTCCTCAAACTCCTCAAAAATTTGACTTTTTCAAAAGCTTGTTCCCCTCCATACTTCAATTGTATATCAGTTATCACTATACATAATTCAAACTTGAATTCATATTGTATGCCTTTCAATGTGAAAACTCTGCTATATCATGCAAAGGTGATGGAAATATCATGAAAAAGGTGGTGTAATCTAAAAATCATGCATGCACACTTCACTCAATCACCAAAAACCTACTTTTGGTCAGAGCATGCATAGAACCAGAAGAATATGCAGAAAGTGGGTCAACATCATAGGTATATTGTGTTTTTTTACCATTTTTAGTGCAATAAAAAATGCGCTCACATTATAACATGAGCACATTATTTCTTGCTAAACAGTCATGTCTCTACTTATTCATAACACAATTGCGTTATAATAAAGTTGGTTTTTTTAAAGAATTATAGGGTAGAGGGTTAAGGGCAGAGGGTCGAGAGATAGAGGGAGTGAATGAGAGAGAGAGAGAGGAAGGCAGTGGGAGAGAGATAGAGGGGGGAAGGGCCAAGGGTATAGGGTAGAGGATTTAAGGATTTAGGATTTAAGGGTTAAGAGTTTAAGGTTTACAATTAAGGGTAGAGGGGAGAGAGAAAGAGGTAGTGACTGAGAGAGAGAGAGAGAGACCTAAGAGAGGGAGAGGGGGTAGGAGGGAGAGGGTTGAGAGAGAGAGGGAGGGAATGGGAGAGAGATAGAGGGAGAGAGGGTTAAGGGTAGAGGGGAGAGAGATAGAGAGGGGTAGGTAGTGGCAGGGCAGGTACACCCTCTCCCACACACTCTATGACTCTCTCCCACTCTCTCCCACCCTCTCTCGCACACTCTCCTACCTTCTCCAACCCACTCCCATCCTCTCCCACCCTCTCCAATCCTATCTCCCACTCACCCACTCTCTCCAACTCTCTCCCACTCTCTCAAAATATCTCCCACCCTCTCCCATGCTCTCTAACTCTCTCCCACTCTCTCTCCCACTCTCCCTCTCTCTCCCATCATCTCCCACCCTCTCTCCCACTCTCCCACTCTCTCCAACTTTCTCCCACTCTCTCAAACCCTCTCCCACCCTCTCTCCCACTCTTTCCAACTCTCTCCCACCCTCTCTTGTGCTCTCCCACTATCTGCCACCCTCTCTCACACTTTTTAACTCTCTCCCACTCTCCCCTACTGTCTCCTACCCTCTAACACCCTCACCCACCCTCTTCCACTCTCTCTCCCACTCTCTCCTACCCTCTCTTCCACTCTCTCATACACTATCAAATCCTCACCCACCCTCTCCCAATCTCTCCCACTCTCTCCCACTCTCTCCCACCCTTTCCCACTCTATCC
>VDFB02029967.1:0-14572 GCA_007258455.2 Sequoia sempervirens | reverse complement strand
AAGTGATTTAAGTCAAACCACTCTTGAAATAAATCCCATTGGGTCTAGAAATCTCATAGTTAACCTTCTGAAATCATTGCAAAATCCACAAGAGGAAAACCAAGGAGAGGATCTTACCTTTGGAATGTCTCACAAAGAAATAATAAAACTGCTCCAAAATCTAGAGAACCCTAAAATCATCAACATCATTATGAGACTTAACCCTTTGTTATACATGCTTGAGCTAGCAAAACAAGGGCCAAGTTACCTTCAAATTTTGACGTGAGTACCATAGTGGAGACATCATTTTCTCCAATCTCATCCCCCATTCCCATTTCATCCACACTCCCATCCCAAAACATTATCCAAAAATATTCTCAAGTAAATCATGACATCTTTTGCTCTAACCCAACCTAATGTTACTAAGGGAAATGCATTTCTCAATGCTATTCAAGTACACCCCCTATTAATAATCAAAACTTGGATGCAAACACCACCTTGGAACAAAACATACCTGAAAACCCATTACATAAAGATGTTCCTCTCACCTTCCATCATGGTCCATCATCATCATTTTTTCACATAACACCTCAAAATTATCTCCTCGCAAATTCACAAAAATGATGTGATAGCACAAATTATGTTTCTCTCGCAATAGGTACTTGATCTTGAATCAGTGTGAACAACAAAGACACCAAATAACTTGTGTCCTTATCCATTTGATAGGAGCCTAGTAATGAAACCATTCCCCAAGGGATTTAGATCCCCAAATTTGACAAAGGTCAAGGGATCGGAAACCTCAAGATCACATCGTGGAATTCTGTGTTCATTGCATGGAAGTCACATATGATGATACTTATCTGATGCAGCTATTCCCTAGGATTTTGGCAAGCCATGCTATGGAATGGTTCTCTTGCTTACCTTTAGGCATTAGGACATTCCAAGAAATTATAGACGCATTAATAAAAAACTATTCATGCAACATTGCAATGGATGTTTGTCTAGAAGAACTCTCAGCTCTGAAACAAGGAAAAGGTGAATCATTCGCTTCATTCCTACAACGATGGAAAGGAACAAAAACATTACTAATGATGGTGTTGTCGATGCCAAGGTAGTCATTAGTTCCCCTCACCAAAACACTCCCTCACCACAAATCCAAATCCAACACCAAAAAAATCATCACACAATACAACAACCGCACAACAATTTGACAATCAATAATCTCAATGAGCAAAGGGGACCACCCCAAAGGAACGAGATTTATCCCAAGTGAAAATACACCACTTTGGGGGAACTACATGAGGACATAATGAAAAAACTAATAGACAAAAACTCATCAAAGCACCTACATTTGAGAATTACCAAGAACCAGATGTGAAATCTCCTTGGTATAATGAGAATCAACTTTGTGAATTCCATAAAATCAAAGGCCATACCAAAAAGAGTTGAATGAGATTGAAAAAAATCGATCAAGATCTCATCGATAAAAGAATTATAAACATGGAACAACCAACAGGAAATCAAGATCTTAAGATATACATGAATCTGATGCCTAATCATGGCAACAAAGGGAATAACAATGATAAAAGGAAAGGCACCCACTCAAACGTAAATCATGTGTCTGAAACAGTCGTTGCCTCCCTAGATGAAAATTGCATGGTCATCACCATCAAAGGAGCCCATGCTGATTGTGGAGTCAACATGAGATGCCAAAGTAAGCATCACATACCATCCTATCCAAATAGAGTCCCTGCATCTAGATCCCTTCCTAATGGCTATAATGTCCTATATCAATCAAGAGAATGCTAACACAAATCTCCATCATCATGGAGTTGCTAAAATCTCATCTTCCCATAGGAAAATCCTTGAAGAAGTGCTAGCTTCATCCACTGTCCTCGTAGATCTTGATGCGGAGCAATTCCAAGCTATGGTCAGAAATATCATTACACCAAATCTCCTCACATTCTCCGACCAGGATTTCCCCTCTCAACCATCTCACAACTAAGCACCCACTTAGAAGCCAATCACACAAGAGAAAATCAAAAAGGGTCTTGGTGGATGGAGGTGTGGTCTTGAACATTTGTTCTCTCAACCTCATCAAACAATTGAAAATATCAGAGGATTCCTTCGACAAAGGAAAGGGCATCACAATAAGGGTATATGATGATCAAGAAAGAGTGTCTCAGGGCATGATCAAACTCCCTATTCAAGTAGGGATGAATCTCATGTAAACCACTTGTTAGGTCTTGGACCTTGACTTGCTGTATAACATCCTCCTAGGATGCCCATGGATTCATGCGATGAAAGCAGTAGCATCAACCTTCCACCAATGTGTGAAATTCACACATAAGGGATAAGAAATTACCATCCATCTAGATCTCGAACCTTTCTCATACTACAAAACTCTTGAAGCAAAGTACTACAAAATTCCCCAAGTACCAAAAAAATGATGAGGGCCCATCCATACCATACATCGATCCCTCCACTCTTGCATCCACTTCTGTGATAGAGACACCCGCCACTCCTGCCATCCCCACCATCTTTGACATTAAGGTCATCATCCAAGATAACGGTTGTGGAAAGTACAAGCTCCCTAATAATGATTTTGTGGTAGGAAAGTTACCACAATCTCCTAAATCACAGGGATGCCCACAAATAAATGAAGCCTCCACATCCCAAACATCTCCTAAAAACTATGCAACCTTTACAAGTTGGGGAGATCTTGGATGAGAAGTTATTGAGGTGGGTCCATCTCATCTGCTATATCAAGATGAAAGACCAGTACTGGATTTACCAATGGATGATAGAAGCAAGGGTCTACAAATGATGCTCACAATGGGCTATGATAGAAATCAAAGACTTCGACAAAACAACAATGGGCTCATAATACCGATCATTCCAGAGACATGACCAATAACAAATCTTGGCCTTGGATGTACCACTAAGAGTATAACCATATGAGGCCGAAGTCCTCCAGTTAGAATAGTTAACAATCTTCCTCAACCAACCCCAACAGAACTACGCTTACCAGTGTCTACAGGTAGAGTCATAGATAACTTTACATTTGATATAACCAATGTCTATAGTAGTAATGATGATGAGGATCACTTGACTAACATACATAGGAAATTTGAGGATATTAATCTTTGCATGATTATCACCCTATCTTTTGAATCTGACCACCAAAATCATTCGATCCTCTTAGTATATCCCCAACTGATCGACTACGACCAACGAGGACCACCTATTCTTGATACATTCAAAAATGATGAGATGCTCTTAGAATTCATGGGACTATGGGATAACATTCCAAATGGGGATCACAAAGCAGGGTTTATAATGGAGTTGAGCACACATTCCTATTATGGGGAAACTATTGAATCTTTCAGTCGCAAAAGAGAGAAATTAAGAATAATATCCAAGTCCTTGAGTGAAAACCACACTATGGCACTCTCTGAGAAGAAAAAATTAAAAAGAAAGGATGCTTCCAATGGTGAAAACCTCTCTGAGGCACCCGAGGATGGGGGATTCAATCTTCCTTTAAGAGCTATTCATCAGGAAAAGTCAGTAGTCTTGGCAGAAAAATACAATCCGGTCAACCTACGAATAGAGGAGACCCCACATATCACATTCTATGTAGAATCACTACTATTAGAAGAGCAAGAGATCCTAACAACATTCCTAAGGGAAAGACAGATAAACTTCACATGGAGTTATGCTGACATGCCAGGACTTGATCCAAAGACTTTGGTTCACCACTTAGCAGTGTATCCAGAAGCAAATCCTGTCAGACAAAAGCTTTGAAAAATGCACCCTTAGATTGCCCTATTAGTCAAAATGGAGCTAAAAAAGTGATTAGATGCAAGATTTTTCCACCCAATAGATTACCCAGAATGGGTGTCAAATTTGGTACCTGTTTGAAAACCCAATAGAAATATTAGAATCTACATAGACTTCAGGGACTTGAACAAGGCATGTCCAAAAGATGACTTCCTACTACACAACATCGACATGATAGTAGATATGACAGCTAGACATGAAATGTTGTCACTAATGGACGGATTCTCAGGGTACAATCAGATCATGATAGCTAAAGAGGACCAACATAAAACAACTTTCACTTGTCCATGGGGGACATACTGGTGGAACTTGATGCCATTTGGCTTAAAGAATGTAGGAGCAACATATTGAAGGGCCATGACATTGATATTCCATGACATGATTCATAAGATAGTTGAAGACTATGTTGATAACATTCTAGCTAAGTACAGAAAAAGAAAAGATCACATAGCAACCCTAAGTGCCATCTTTGACAGACTGGAGGAGTACAAGTTTAGAGTAAACCCAAAGAAGTGCGTCTTCAGCGTACAATCAGAAAAATTGCTTAGATATATAGTGTTAATGAGAGGCATTGAGGTGGATCCAACAAAACTAAAAGAAATCCTTAAGATGGAGGCATCGAAAACATTAAAAAAATTGAGAATTCTCCAAGGAATAGTCTAATCCATCTGACAATTCATAGCACAATTGGTGGACAAACATAACCCATATTCTCACCTTCCCCACAATGGAGTAGCGTAAAAATGGGATACCAAGTGTGAAGAGGAATTCAACAAAATCAAGGAATACCTACTGACACCACCAGGCATAATGCCACCAATCCAAAGAAAACCATTGATTCTATATGTGTCAGCAACAGCAGCAGCCCTTGGAGCTCTTTTAGTTCAGCATGATGAAAATGGGACAAAAAGGGCTATATATTACATCAACAACACAATGGTTGGGAAAGAGCTAAAGTATTCATTCATTAAGAAAGCATGCCTCCTAGTAGTGTTTGCATCACAAAAAATTATACATTACATGTTGGCACATAAAATAAAACTCACTGACAAAATTGACCCTCTTAAGTATCTACTATCAAAGGCAATGCTCATATGAAGAATGGAAAAAAGAGTGATGATATTATCAGAATATGACATCGAATATGTGGATCAGAAAGCAATCAAAGGTCATGTCATCATAGACCAACTTCCAGAAGCACCAATCTATTATGAGAATGCTCTTGTTTCAAAGTTTCCAGATGATTCCATATTCAATCTCAACATAGCTAACCACTGGAAATTGTACTTTGATGGCTCATGTGCATGCAACACGAATTAGGAGTTGTTGTCTTCTTTATCACCCAAGGGGATTGCATACCAAGGTCATAGAAACTGGCATTTACCTGCACCAATAACATTGTAGATTATAAGGCTTTAACCATAGGTCTCAAAATAGCAGTGTAGTTGAACATTATAGTTCTCAAAGTATACAAAGACTCCCAATTGATAATAAATCAAGTGAACGATGAATACCAGACCAAGGATGACAAACTCACTCCATACAAGAAATTAGTGAAGACTCTCAAAGAATCCTTCATTGAAATTACATTTGAGAAGATACCTAGAGCCAACAACAGAGCAGCAGACGCCATGGTAACAATTGGGTCCCTACTGGACATCCCCAATAATATTCCAAAATTTGAATACCTGATAGAGAAGCTTCTCATGCCCAAACTTGTGGTACCAGAATCATAATTCATGTGCGAAATCGTTGGTCCTAGTAATCCTTGGTACCATGAAATTTATACATACCTTTGAATAGGAGTCATACCCCCTGACCTACCATCAAACCTAAAATGAACCTTTGTCAAAAAAAAATCCAAATTTGTCATCCTAGGAGATACCCTATATCGTAGGAGCATAGAAGGAACCCTACTCCACTTCTTAAATGCTGAGGAGGCATTGACCACTCTAACTGAAGTACATAATGGTAGCTGTGGTTCACACTCGAGTGGAATGACCATAGCTAAGAAATTGTTGAGGATGGGGTGTTATTGACCCACAATGAAATGAGAAGCACATGGCTATGCTAGAAAGTGTCTACAATGTCAGTAGCATGGGGACCTCATCCATTCTATAGCTCAAGAACTTCATCCTATCGTCACACCATGGCCCTTTTCAAAGTGGGGACTTGATCTCATTGACAATATCACACCCATCTCATCTAATGGCCACAAATTCATCATAATCGCAACATAGTACTATACTAAATGGGTGCAAGACATACCCATGACGTACATAATTGGGAAGCAGATTTCAAAGTTCATCATGAACTATCTCATTTTTCGATATGGTGTTCCACAAGCCATTATCTTAGATAATGGGACACCATTCAAAAATCAGGAGGTCCATGACCTATGTGAGAAATTCAAAATCCAACATTGCTTCGCCAACCCATACTATCCCCAAGGCAATGGCCAAGCATAAGCTACAATCAAAACCATTTTGAAAATCCTCAAGAAAATAGTCAATGACATAGGTCATGACTGGAATTTACAACTTAATCTGGCCCTTTGGGCCTATCAAACTAGCATCTGCACACCCACAAGTGCCACCCCTTTCTCCCTGGTCTACTAATCAAAAGCAACACTTCCAGAGATCGCCTCTCATCCCTCGTGATATCACTACAAAACCTCATCACCGGCGAAGACCACCGGTGTCAAGATCGAACGATCTAGAGCTACTTAGATTATGGGTGTATAGATGCTTTAAATCATTTACAAGTGTATTTAATAGACCTGGGCAAGGAGCTACAATAAGAAAATCAAGCAAGACATTCCAAGTCGTAAGAATCGTCTTAAAGAATTAGTGAATGTCCCAAACCCAAGCAAGAAAGAAAATTTGAAACCCAATCGGGTCAACCATTCATCACAACAAGTTACAAATCAGTACAAGGTTATCAATTAAGGGGAACCTCCCAAGAGCCCATGAATTCTCATCTCAAAAAGTTTTATGCCTAAATCTTTCAAGGTATAGAACCAAAAATCCCAAAATAAAAAATATCCTAAAAAATGGTTATCAAGAAAAACTCGCAACAAAATTGGTGACAATAAAAAACAAAAAAAAAAATCCAAAAAGCAAAAATCCAAAAATATTAGAAAAAGGATTAAAAATAGTAAAGAAAAAGAATTGTCCTCTAGCGAAAACCACTTCGGTGGCACTTTGGGAAAGTACCTTGGTGAAATCCTAGCAAACATGCGCCTTGCATAAAATAAGCACTTTCCATCCCCTGTGATCTTTTATGGCTTGTTTGCATCCATCCACACGCTCCATCATCCATCGCATGCAATTCCATTCATCACTCATCCACTCACATTCACACCATGGCTTGGTCCTATTTCTGTATCATGATCCCTCCTTACTACTCAATCCATCCTCATGGGCCGGCTTGTCCTCCCTTTATCTAGAATTATTGCATCATGCTAAAGGCTCCTACTGGATCGATTCGTGTATATTCTTAAAGTCCTAAATATCGAAATCCAAAACATCGAAAAATCAAAAAATCCAAACATCAAAAATCCAAAACATCATAAAATCAGAAAATCCAAAACATCAAAACATCAAAACTCAAAACATCAAAAACACCGTAAAATCCAAAACATCAAAACATCAAAAATCAAAAACATTGAAAAAATAAAAAATGTGTCAGTACCCATTCAAAAGTCAAAAATAAAGCTATCTAGTCAAACCACGGTCTCGAGCCTTGAACATAGACACGTTGATATTTCATCATCCTCTAGACACTTAGGTCAGTCCTTTAGAGTCCACAGTATTAAAATCACATTTCATCGCCATATCGTCATCTCAGAATCACTAAGTCACGCTTGAACTACGTGGTCTCCTCGCGTATAACGAGGAAAGGATGATCTATTGATGAGCCCCTCGGCCCCTAAGATAGGTCTTTAAGTTAGTCTCTTGGTCAAAAATCTTAGAAATCCCAAAACATTGAAAATCAAAAATCAAAACATTTGAAAATCTCAAAAAAATACCAAAATATCTCAAAAGATTGCAAAACTAAAACATCCAAATATTTAAAAATCCATCCATTCTATCTCGCTTAAATTCGCAATAAACACCATCCATAATAAACTAATCATCATCCCCAATCTTGTGAAATAGTTAGAAGCAAGTCTAGCAGGCTAAAAGTAAAAGCCCCAAACGTCAAGTCTCAAGTCTAAGTCAGTATGTAAGCAAGTTGGTCACTTCTTTGTGTCAATTTCCCATCATCCAATCAGTCCCATATCAATCATTTGATAACGTCATTTCCTAGGATGAATCCTTCCTATAATGGGAATTATTTATTAGAAAGAACACTTTGGATAAATAAAATGACATGTCGCCATCCACTAACGTGTCCTAGGATGTATCCTTCCTACAATGGACATTATCTTTTTTGCAATAGTTTCGGTTCTTATCCTTAAAAACACATTCCCTTTTGGTTAGCGGTATTGAAGAACATCAACTTATTTGTGTGCTTTATCCTTTTCCTTTGACTTATCTTATTGTGCTCACTCCAAGGACCTCTCGATGATATCCAAACG
The DNA here is from genome assembly GCA_007258455.2 of Sequoia sempervirens. Lineage (NCBI taxonomy): Eukaryota > Viridiplantae > Streptophyta > Pinopsida > Cupressales > Cupressaceae > Sequoia > Sequoia sempervirens. The sequence goes on along the minus strand of VDFB02029967.1, from coordinate 6,171 downwards.
AAGGATTTAGATAGATAGGAATAAAATGATCATTATCCTTTTGTCCGCTATGCTTGTTGGACATTCTTTGTAAAATAACCTTAATAATACTCTTCTTTTGTTATTAGATATGTATAGAGTGATGTTTCCTTGGACACGACTATTACATTGATTGAGTATACCTTTTGTGTTTTGGTCCGAGATTAAACTTCTAAAGTGCATCCAACAAGATTTATGTCAGGTGTGAAAAAGAATACTCCTATCTATTTGTGGAGTCAAAGTCCATCACACTAAGTACAACGCTATCCTGGTCCTTTATACCTTGATGGATCGTGCTTATGATTGTTATCAAACATAAGGTAAGTGACCCTTTCAAAATCCCAATCCTTGATAAGCAAATCATCCATCTATCATCATCATTTCTCATCATCATAAATTTGGCTTTTTGGATCCTCTTGTCAATATCTAATGTCTTTTCCGCGACAATATCATGTCATGAATAGTTAATCATCAATACTAGCGCATCCATCTTGCATCAACCATCCGTATTCTACATATCTTACATGTTCATCATCATAATATAGATTTGTTAGTCTAAGCATCTCAAATCATATATTGCATAAAACCATTCCATAATCATGGCATATCACATCATCCATCTCATCCATCATCACATCACATCATCATTTAAGTTGTTTAAGATAATATAGATTTGTTACTCTAAGCATCTTAAAACCATCTCATTTGCATCACCATCCATATGTCCATCTTCAACCTCTTTATCATGAGATCGACCTCAAATCGAATCTTTTTCACTAACTTCGAGGCAATAGTGTACTTCTTTCCATTGGGGCAGAAAAAAAATTAGAAAATTTTGAATTTTGATTGTGGCAAGTTTATTCTTTGAACCAACACAGCAAGTACATTGCTTGAAAGAGGGGAAAAATGTAGCAATAACTTCTTTCTTTTATGTCCCCCTCTCAACATTTAATTCACAATTTCAAATTTGAATCTCCCTCTCTTGGGGACATTGGCCAAAACTTGCACATTCCTCAACCTATCATAATGTGACAAGTGGCCTCATCTCATTGGTCCAATATTTATCCCACATTTCTCTCTTATGAGCATTCTTTCAACTTGAGAATATATAAACTATAGAGGGCTGACTCTTCATCAAATCATCTACACTCTCTTCAATTGAGAAATATTTTTTCCCATCACCATTGCATTGCATCATTTGAGTTTTATCAAGGATTGGGAAAGGGTCATTGGCACATTTGACACCAATCCAATATGGAATAGGTACATGTTATTCTTTTTGCAATGTATTCTTGATCCCCTTTTTTTAGTTGTTGCATTTGGAAGCATAAGATGTTATTTCATAGGAGCATTTGATGAATTTGTAGGCAACTAACCCATATTTGAGGTTTTAGAGTTTTCTAGATTTTAAGGTGTTTCATATTGGGGAGGGCTCCATTCCATGCTTACATTTTGGTTTCTCATGAGCTGCTATCTTGGTTTTGTTAAATACACATTGATTGGTTAATTTATCTTTGTGTTCCATGCTTTGTTGACATCTTTGTATTTCTTGTGGTATATTTGGCACTCACCAATTCATGCTTGCATTTGTAGATTTTGTGCTTCTCTGCTATAAGATTTAATAAATCAATCTTGAATAGTTAAAGCACTAACAAAGTTCTGAAACACGTTGATTTCCTCACGAATGCAATTTTATACCACAACACTTTATATTAACATTTCCTTTTGCTCACACTTTTTTACTCTGATCAATGTTTTCTTGCATGAATCTGCACTATTTACTATTTTAGTGTAAAATTTCATACACTAAAGCACCTCTTTTAGTGTATGGAAGATGCTATCAAAGGTTGTGGAATCTATCTTTTGTGCCAGATGAAACACATTTGCTTCAGAATCTCTAAATCCTCCCCTAGCAATTGATCCATATTCTGTGTGAGTTCCCTAAGCCTTCTTTATGCCTGCTAATTTCGCCTCACAACCCATATGCTTTTTCTTTTTTTTACGTATCTGGCAAAGCATATCCAAATTATAACATCTAACAAAATATCAAAATTCTTTTGAGGGGTGTCCATACACAGATCTACACTATTATGCGCTGGAATTTTGTCATTGGTTGAGCCAGGCCTGTGTGCAAATGGGAAGTTTAGAACTGTGTATACCACATTAACACATGAGTCTTCTTACGCCTATTTTGAAACTGCAGAATGATGGTAACACATCATTTATGGGTGTGCATTAATGAGGCGACAATATTTGAACTCTAGCAACTTTTGTAAGTTCTATGTTTCCTTTGAAAATTTTAAGATAAAGTGGAGCTTTTAATGATGTGGCCTAATTTGACTCGAGTCTTCTTTTGCTGGGTCAAATGTTAATGGCTTAAATCCCATCCACCTCTATTTGTGAGGACATCAAATAGTTTCTGTAGAATTCGATGGCAAGGGTTGTTGAATTCATCCTTACACTTGCCGTTGATTTTTTGGGAAAGGTTGTTGAAATTATATTATTCATTCATCCCAACTTCTACTATGTTCCATTACTTAATCATATGTCATGTTGTTGTCTGTTCTTAATGCTTAATGTTCATTTCTTATCTATTTTTAATGTGTAATAAGTATCAGCTATTGTTTGTATGAATAGAATGGATGTAATGAATTTAACATTTACAACAAATATTGGTTTATGAGGGTTAATATAAGAAGAAGAAGTGCGGAAAAAGGAAGAAGGGTGTGAGATAGAGTATTTATGAAATGGTGCACTTTGCCTATCTCTATCGAAATATATGTTTTTAATCACTTAGTGATTAGACATAAGGAGGGAAAGGAAATATTCAGAGTATGCATGAGCGATGGGTTATTTCTTTTATGTAGGAAGAGGTGAGACTTCAAGGAATAAGAACAGGTGTTCTTAATTACAATGCAAACCCTTTCATTATCACTCAATTGTTTCTAACCCTTTTACTGCATTTACTGATGAGAAAGCACTTGAAATAATCCACAACGCTAATGGCCAACTTTCACATATGTTCCTCTTAAATTGACTTGCTTTCGATCATATTTTTTTCTTAAATTGAGTCAAGAACTCATTTTGAAATGTTTCTCTACTGTTTAGTTGAGACTCATCTTCGCATATGGTTAAGTCTCCAAGATGGTTTTTTCCTGATATTACAGATATATCTACTTTTCTTTAATGCGCCAGGTTTGTATTACAACATTTTTTTTATACCTAGGCATCCTGCCAAAAGGTGAGACATTTTTGTCTTTTCTTTATGAGTTTTATAGATGACAGAGCCCTATTTTTAATACGCCATCAAATGTATGCTAGCGAAGGTTAACAATTCTAATTTACACCATCCAAAATGCATTTCTTTCAAATCTTATCTTTCTTTTAAAAGCTTTCGACTTGACAGTTGCCTTTGCTTTAAAGCTCAAAAAGCCTTTTGCATTTGATCTTTTAGCAATATTTGGCTTTAAGGAGTGACTTTAGTAACCAATTGGGTGCATTTTTTTAAATTCTCTCAAGCTATGTTATCACATTATTATAGTCAACATTTGAAATTGGGAGGGTGTTTTTGAAAGTTGTAGTCCTTAGGGTTGACAAAATTTATGAGCTTTCAAAATTTATTACATCATTGTGATTATTTTGAAATAGTCAACGTTTAGGATTAGAAGGGTGATTTTGAAAGATTTATGGTTGATTTATGGGCTTAATAACTTTAGTCAATATCAAGTGTGAAGGAAGGGGTCTAACGAATTTGGTGTTTTTTATCTTCAAATAAACTTTTCATGCAAAATCTTAGTTTATTGGGATTAAATTATCAACAAGAGAAACTTTTTAGAAAACCGTCTAGTTTTATATTTGTTTTTAAAGTCTAAGGAAAGCATGATTCACTTATGAATGCCTCTTTCTATCCAAATCATTTGTACTTACAAATTTGGATCATGTTATTATTTGAAGTTAATAATCAAAATGAATTTAATCCTCACATGATTGTCTTTATGATGGAATAGGAAAACAAAGGAGAACAAAGAAGGTAAAAGGAAAATGAGGAATAGAAAAAAGAAGGAAAGCGAAAGGAAAACAAAGGAAAATGAGGTAAAAGGTGAAAAATGAAGGAAAGTGAAAGGAAAATGAAAGGAGTAGAAGCATGAGGATGATATTTTAAAAGATCAAAGTGTTTTTAAACACTTTAGTTTTTGTTTGACACTTCTTCAAGAAATTGTTATCTTTTCTTTCTTAGAACACTAATGTTGTTTGGGTTTAAAAAGAATCTTTCAATTTCTTCTTGCAAAGGTTAAAACGAATATTAGGGATACAACTTATTAGAGTTTTTTTTGGATAAAAATTGAACAAAATATCTCACTTATCTTTTGGTGCTTAAAAAGAACTCACATTTTTCTTTGTGGATTTAGAAAGAACAAGTGCAACTGTGTTTTCTTGAAGGCTTACATAAACTAAATTCATTGAAAAAGGACATATGTGCTTCTCTCGCGCTTTATAGTGATCTTGAGAATCAAAAGACCCTTTTCATGACTTGAGGGTGAGACAAAGTAATCACTTCCATATTTTAGTTTTGGTTTAAAATTGAAGAAAATCTTGTGTGAGTGTGAGTGGAGCATCATCACATATATTCTCTTTCTTTGTGTCGTCAAATATTGATCAAGTTACGGATTTTGTCTTTGCTTGCTTTTATTTATCCTAGAGGGCCTGCCTTCGGGAAAAAGTACTCACCCAATGGAATGACTCAACTGGTAACATGCTAAATCCAAGAGTATTTCCAACTGGTATATAAATGTGGGTATTGGAGTAAACACTAATATCACACAGTTGATTCTGACAAGATGGATCTGAAAGCAGACTCTTGCCATATGGGTCAATTTCCATGATCGGAAAGTCCTTATTAAAACCCATGTGCTAGAATTTTCCAAAATCCTTGATCTATTAGTTGGTGCAAGAATTGTCATTCTGAAGCCACCCCACACTTTTACGATCTTTTAGTATAAATGGAAAACATGCCATGGGAGTTTCATGCATGTTGATGCTTTGGTGCCCCATATAAGTGAGTGTCATGGAGGGGAGCTAGAGGGGTCAAGCATCTAACCATTCGCTAAAGATAAGTGTAGCTAGACTTGTCCAAGTGGGAATCCAACAAATATTGTCTTACACATGCATAGGGTTGTACTTATTCTTGGGTTACAAAATGCATTGCTTAAATGAAAACATCTTTAAAAAAAACACTTAACATCATTATCCAAATTTCAAACACTTTTGGAGACAAATGCAATTGACTCAATCCATATGTTATTGCTTTCCCTTGCATTCATCCTTAGAGGTTTCTAAACATTGTATTACATCTCGATTTGTCTACTTAAGTAAACAATAGGAAAAACCCTTTATTTTAAGTTCATCAAATTTCCATCACATATCTTTGTGGGGTTGAAGAAATTAAGACATTGGACATCTTAGTTTGAAAGCTAATCAAAGAAAGTGTTTTGGTAAAATAAAGCCATTAAGCAAAGCTAAGGAAAATGAACTTTCATGTGTGTTGAAGACTCACGATTTCCAAAAATTCCAAATCCCAAAACAAAAGTCATTGGTTCAAAATCCCAAAATGTATGTCCAAATGGAATCATTTCTTGGTTACAAAGGTCTATAGAAGTATTGTATGCTCTTCAATACCTAGGAATTCAGGCAACAAAGTTTTTAGGTTCATTTTAGGATCAAAGAAAATCAAATCTATTTCATCCATCCTTCAAACATCAAACAAAATCATCTCACCATCACCTTTTGGAAAAATCTTGAAACCATCCTTAAATACTAGGATTTTTTTTGGCAAAATCAAAATCATCAAAATCCTTGAGACTAAATCCTTGAAAACATTATCAAAATCACCTTTGGCTAGGTATGTGTAAATGCATTCTTTTGCATATGCTTAGTCAAAGTTATCAAAATCATCTTGTTTAGCTTAGTATATGTAGATGAATCCTTCTTCATATGCTTAATGAAACTATCATCTTGTTTGAATAGGTGTGGGTAGATGCATCCTTCTCCCCACACATATTCAAATTATCATCCTTTGATCAAATCTATCCCTTAGATAATCATCCAAGCATCTTAGGGTCTTTTTTGTTCAAAATAAAAATCAAAATCCAAAAT
>VDFB02029966.1:0-11152 GCA_007258455.2 Sequoia sempervirens | reverse complement strand
CTAACCCACCAAGGTTCAACGAAACGAGAAACAATTACCCAAGGAATCAAGTGCAACGGGGACCACCAGGTGGATGCTTCATGTGTGGGGAAAATCACTATGCTAGAGAATGTCCAAGAATGCAAGGTCAAATTAGAGCCAACCAACCACAACGAGGTCCCCTACAAAGAATTCATGCAGCAGTGAGGAACCGGAAAACCAGATACCAGAATGTACCCATAGAAACCACAGGTACACTTTTCAAGCAACCAATTTCAATACTCATTGACACAGGATCATCTGAATGCTTTATTTCTCCAGAATTAGTAAGGAAAATGTCATTAAGAGTTAGTCATATGGAATCATCATGGACAGTTCAGTATGGGGATAAGGCAACTAGGGAAGTGACCAAGTGTTTATCAAAAGCAAAGCTACAATTCCTTGAATTTGAGACTAGGGTGGATCTCTATATGGCACCCCTAGGGCCATATGATGTAATTATTGGGATGAGTTGGCTAATAGATCATAAGGCTAATGTAGATTGTTACAACAAGTTGGTGGAGTGTTGGATGATGAAGGTAAAAGGGTTAAAATTCGAGGTAACCTTAGGCCCATAAGTGTGGAGACTATATCAGCCATGCAATTAAAGAAGGAAAGAAAGAAAGGGGCCCAAATCTATATGGTTTATCTAGATGAAAAGGAAGATGAAAATAATCCAACCTTCGAAAATTCTCCTTTCCTCCAAGATTTTAAGGATGTATTTCCAGAAGAACCACCCGATTTGCCTCCTAGAAGAAAATTTGATTTTCCTATTGATATTATACCTGGAGCCAAACCGGTTTCAAGGGCACCCTACCGTATGAACACAACAGAACTAGCAGAACTCAAGATGCAATTAGAAGAACTCCTAAAAAAGGGATTGATAAGGCCAAGTGTATCTCCTTGGGGAGCACCAGTCTTGTTCGTTAAAAAGAAAGATGGGACTTTAAGGTTGTGTATTGATTATAGAATGTTAAATAAGGTCACAATAAAGAATAGGTACCCTTTACCACACATTGAGGATATTTTTGATCAAATGAAGGGAGCAGCAGTGTTTTCCAAAATTGACCTTCGATCAGGGTACCATCAACTTAGAATAAAATAAGAAGACATCCCAAAGACAGCATTTAGGACAAGGTATGGGCATTATGAGTTTACAGTTGTACCCTTTGGTGTAACTAATGCTCCAAGTTCTTTTATGAACCTAATGAATAGTGTCTTTCATGACTTCTTAGACAAATTTGTCTTGGTGTTTTTGGATGACATTCTAATTTACTCAAAAAATGAAGAAGAGCATTTGACACACCTTCAACTAGTTTTGAAAAGATTAAGGGAACATAAATTATATGGAAAACTGTCAAAATGTGCTTTCTTTGAAAAGAAAATTCACTATCTTGGGCATATCATCTCCAAGGAAGGAATTGCAGTTGACCCTGAAAAGATAAAGGCAATAGTGGAATGGCCAATTCCTAAAAATGTTTCAGAGGTGAGAAGTTTTATGGGATTAGCAGGATATTATAGAAGGTTTGTTGAAGGATTCTCTAAAATTGCAAACCCCATTACTTCATTACAAAGAAAGGGTAAGAATTTTTTGTGGAATGAACAAAGTGACAAGGCATTTAAAATTCTAAAAGAAAAGCTAACTACTGCACCTTTAAAGGTCCCAGATCCAAATGGGCACTTCACAGTGGTAACAGATGCTTCTATTGAAGGATTAGGAGGAGTCTTGATTCAAGATGAAGGTGTGGTGGCCTATGAATCTAGGAAATTGAAGACCCATGAAATAAACTATGCCCCCCATGATTTAGAGTTAGCAGCCATCATTCACGCCCTACAAAAATGGAGGCACTTTTTATTAGGAAAGCCCTTTGAATTAAAAACAGATCATCAAGGACTCAAATATATCTTCACCCAACCCCACTTGAATGCTAGGCAAAGAAGATGGTTAGAGTTCTTAAGTGAATATGATTTTGAAATTGAGTACATCAAGGGTAAGGAAAATAGGGTGGCAGATGCTTTAAGTAGAAGAAGGCATTTGATGACCATAGCAACCTTCAAAACATCTTTCAAGGAACAAGTGATGGAAGAGCAAAAGCAGGATCCATGGTATGAACAAGTTAAGTTAATCTTGGAAAATGATCCAACTAACCCAAAGGTTGAAGGGTACTCTCTTGATGAAGATAAATTATTAAGATTCAATAATAGAATCTATGTCCCTAACTTGAGTGAATTAAGGAAGATAGTTTTAACAGAAGCTCATAATACTCCTTATTCAGGGCATCCTGGGGTAAATAAACTTTATGCAGACCTAAAGAAATTATACTTTTGGCATGGGATGAAAAAGGACATAGTGCATTATGTGGCCAAGTGCTTGGAATGTCAAAGGGTAAAAGCAGAACATAACCATCCAGCAGGGTTGTTGTATCCCCATGATATACCACTTCACAAATGGCAGGTCATTAGCATAGATTTTGTACAAGGGCTACCTATGACACCTTTTAGGCATAATGCAATAATGGTGGTGATTGATAAGCTCACCAAAGTGGCTCACTTTATACCAGGGAACTTAACTGATGATGCCCCTACCTTGGAAAAATGTTTTGTAAGGGAAATATTTAGGCTTCATGGCATTCCTGAGAAAATCATATCAGATAGAGATGCTAGATTTACTTCAAGGTTTTGGTTAACTCTTCAGTTAGCATTAGGAACACAACTGAATTTTAGTTCATCATACCATCCTAAAACTGATGGACAAACAGAGAGAGAAAATCAAATTGTAGAAGACCTACTTCAGATGTACTGCATGGACCAACAAACAATGTGGGAAGAGTACCTTCCATTAGTGGAGTTTTCTTATAGCAACACTTTCCAATCTTCTTTGGGAATGGCTCCTTTTGAGGCTTTATATGGAAGGCCTTGTCGAACACCCTTAAGTTGGGATAGCCTTGAAGATAGAATAATAATTGGTCCTGATATGTTGAAGGAAATGGAAGAAAAAACTAAAGAAATAAGGAAAAGATTAAAGGAAGCCTCAGATAGACAAAAGAGTTATGCAGATAAAAAGAGGACTCAAAGGGAGTTTGAGGTAGGTGAAAGGGTATTCTTGAGGGTTAGGCCTCACAAAAGTTCCATAAAATTTGGGAAGAAAGCTAAACTAGCACCTCGATATGTTGGCCCTTTTGAAATTTTAGAAAAGATAAATCCAGTTGCTTACCGATTGGCCTTACCTCCCCAACTGAGTCGTATCCATGATGTATTCCATATATCACTTCTTAAGAAATATGTACATGATGAAGAACATATTCTAAATTGGAATGCATTACAGGTCCAGTAGCCAGAGGGAATAATAGTAGAGCCTTACAGAATCTTGGAGAGGCGCCAGTACTGATTGCGCAACAGAGAGGTTAAGCAGTGTAAGGTGCAATGGGATTAGTATGATGAAGACAATGCCACATGGGAAGATGAAAATGAAATGCAACAATTGTTTCCTTTCTTGTTTTAGACTTGATACTTTTGAAGTTGTTGAATAAGTGCATCAGGACGATGCACAATATAAGGGGGGGAGGATGTCACAACCCTCCTTCTAGAACATTTGAAATAAGACTCTTTGATTATTAAATTAAGTTGGTTTGATGGTAATTATTATTTCATTTTTAACCAAATTAATAATAATGATAATAATAAAGTTAAAGTTATAAATCTAATTATTGAGAAAATAAAATAGTTACTTTATAAAAAATAAAACAAATAAATAAACTTGCAATGAAAAATTTAATTTTTGAAATAAGAGTTTTTTTTTTCAAATTATAAACGAAATAGTAATTAAATTCTATTTTATTTAAAATGTTTACATATTTTCCTATTTCATCATTCTAATTTTTTATTTTTTATTTTTTTTTATTTTTCCCACTCATTTTGGAATTAAATCTTCCCTTATCAACCAACTGTTCATTTTTTTAGAAACATCATTTTATAACTATATGTAAAATAAGAAACTTCAAGTACATCTTTATCCATAATTTTAAAATTAAAATTTTATCATTATCCCCTCATGAGTTAAAATAGAAACTTTCCCTTCACTTTCCCAATCTTAACTATTGCATCTTTATCTATATTTTTAAATTTAAAAGTTATCATTATCCCCTCATGAGTTAAAATAGAAACTTTCCCTTCACTTTTCCGATCTTAATCGTTGATTTTCAATATTAAATCTTAACCGCTGATTTTACCAACAAAGCTTGATTGTTGAAATAGTATGCATTTTGCTATAAATATGATTCTCCAACCTCTTTCGAGGGGGGAGAGATAGAACTGAGAATATTTGTGAATGGTCATTTATCATCTTGATCTTCTTTGCATTCATAGAGTAGTAATTTCTTAAAGTAAGATAGGGGTAAGGAAAGTGGCTTTTCATACTTGTTGCAGAAGAAGGAAGATTTGAAAGGTCGAAGGACTTGGTTCAACAAAGAAGGATTTTATTATTGTGTTGCAAGTGCCACAGACTTTCCTTCTCTCCTTAATAGAAATATGGATATTTGATGTCAATCTTGTTATAAAAAAAAAATAGACTTTAATTTATAGAAGAAGAAAAAAAACTTATGTTTGCCATTGAAATTTTTTTTATTTAAATCTTCTCTTATTTGAAATAGTATTAAGGAATTAAAAATTTGTATAAAAAAAATTATGAAAGGAAAATTTTATTGGAACTTTCTTTTAAAAACATTACTAAAATTTGCTTGGAATTTCATTCTTAAATTTTATGTAAAGAAAATAAATTGTTACTTCAAAAAAATCTGATAGAGCAAATAAAATTACAAAAGTTTGAATGCTTGAAAAATCTATTTAAGTTCATTTATCTTTCTTATAATATGATTAAATTATTTTTACCACTTTTGAGAAATTTATCCACAGTAAATTATTTTACTTGTTCACAGTAAATTATTTTATATGAGAAAATTTATTCAGGTAAATTATTTTACTTTAGAAAATTATTCACAGTAAACCATTTTACTAGAAAATTAAGTTAAAGTAAATTATTTATACTAAATAACGAAAAATTTAATAAAGAAAGGAAAAGAGGAATATATATATATATATATATATATATTAAAGATTAAATTGTGATTTAAAATTTCTTTTATATAATACAAATTTTATTAATTCAAAACTTTATACATATATAAAACAAGTAGTAGAATGATTATTTAATAATTAATAATAATAAGTAATTATGAAATTTTAAGTAACTAAATGGATCTAATCTTTTTTTTTGTTTTATTTATAAATTTTTAGGAAATGTTTTATAAACACAAAATATAAACTTGGAAACTATGGCAAAAGGAAATATTCTTTTGATTTTTCAACAAATCATTTAGAAGAGGAAACTATAACAATAAATTAAGAAAAAGAACAAAAAAAATATAAAAGATTTTTATATTATATAAAGGAAATAAATTTAATTATATTTACGAGCAAATTTAAGTAAGTTGTACAAAATGGAAATTTAAACAATAAAGCACAAAATCATATTTGTTTTTTTCTAAAATAGATTATCTACTTCTAATTCTAAATTATTTTATAATTCACAAAATATGATTTGTTTTTTTAAAAGGGATTATTTACTTCTAAATTATTTTATAATTCACAAAATCATATTTGTTTTTTTAAATGGATTATGTACTTCTAATTCTAAATTATTTTATAATTCACAAAATCAGATTTGGCTTTTTTCCTAAAATGGATTATCTACTTCTAATTCTAAATTATTTTATAATTTACAAAATTAGATTTGTTTTTTTTTTTTTAAATAAGATTATTTACTTATAAATTACTTTATAATTCTTTTAGAAATATTAATTAATTTTATTTTTTTTGTGAAAATGGATACTTTCTTTAAATGTATGTCTTTCTTTAGTTAGTAAAGTAATGAGTAAAATTATTACTATTAATATTATTATTATTATTTTCATATAATTATTATTAAGTTAACTTATTTGACTTTGACACAATAAAATTTAATGACTTACTTCAACTTATTTAATTTTTTTCTTAGTGACTAAATTATTTACAAAATAGATTAGAAATGTCAATAAAATTTAAATTAATTATATTTTGTCAAGTGGTTAATGATTGATGAATTAAACGATAGCTAAATTTCTTTAAGAGGATAATTAATAAATGATGGCATTGCATTAATCCTTAGTAATTATTTACTTTCCTTATGTATGAAATGTTCAATCCCAATTTATTATTTATTTTGAAAAGGTAGATTAGTATCTCAAAATTTATTGGCCATGGTGTAGTTAGTACATAATAATGTTCATTGCATTTTCAAAAGTATGTTATCTTGCAAGAAGAAATTAGATAGTTGTTATTTTCTTTCTTAGCTAGGTAAACATTAATCAAGAGTTGAAACTAAAACCTAGCAGCGTTCAGTATCAGCGGTGCCTCTGGCTCACGTTTACGAGTAATGTCGTCGTGCTTGAGCTACTGCATCCATAGCCTAATATAGCTGCAACAACAGCGTCTATGGTACCGTCCCTTTAAATCGCTGGGGAGTAATAAGGAACATCTGTTGTATTAAAATCCAAGAGATGGGTAATCTCTCTTGGATCGATAATTTAATAAGATAATTGTAAATGAACGAAAACTTCACTAGTTCAAACCTAGAAAACCCCATTGTAGGATTGATAGAATTTATTTTGAAGATATGTTAATTGAAAGGTAATTGAATCTCAAATGGGTTCAAGGGAGACGTCATTAGGAATTAGGATTTAGATATCTAGGAAACAAGTAATAGTCTCAGAGACTATCTACTTATACTTCTTTTTTTTTCATTGCTCCCCTTCGTGGGTAGCAGTCGAAGAGGAACTGTCTAGGGAAATAAGTCCCTAGAAAGGGTTGTGTGCCCACAAAATAGTTCACATCAAACATAGTTTAGAAAATAGAACTACATATTTTATGCCTTGATCCTGTTTGGAAGCAAGGTATGTAGGCGGTCTGGGAAACGAAGAATGCTCCCAATACCTCAGACGTTCGGGGATGGGGTTAGGAAAAGTTAGATTAAAAATAAATTAATAATTAATAATTCAAGAGAATTGCTTGATTGTTAAGGGGGGGGTTTAATAATGTGTAACATAAAAGTAAGATTAAAACACATTCTTTATATACTCGGAAGGAATCCCAAATGGATTTGCTTGACTCCCTGAGGCCTTAGGCCGAATTTCAAGGCGGGACTCAAGCTGTATAGTTAATCTTACATACTCCTAAGGATGACGACCTCAGTGCACCTCTAAGGGGAGGTGTAGTCTTTAGTGAGTGACTCAAGACCCGAATGGTCTCGATGAGTCTAAGTCTCTGGCCATAGCACATTCCTATCTTTTATGGGTAGATGCCTACCCCGTTTCGATAGATGCCTATCCTGAATGGATAGATGAACCCTTGTCCCGTATGGACAAATACCTAACCCGTATGGTTGGATGCCTGTCTCGGATGGATGGATTCCTATCCTGTATGGATAGAAGTACCTGAGTATATAATTGAATAAACACATAATGAGATAATAATCAAGCATTACCTAAAAGAAAATGTAGGTAAATTTTTGGGTATGGATGGTTATTATAGTGTTTTAAAAACAAAAAAATTTCTAGGTTGTTGTTAAAACTATTATTGTTTCATTTAAAGCTTCCACTTTGTGGTTATGGTTGCAACACTATATAGTTTATGTTATTTTCCATAAGGCATTGTTGACTGTTGTTCTCTAGCTTTCGCTATATTGTTTCATTTTATAAATGCAATTAAATAGTGCATGTTATATAGTTTATGTTGTTATCTGTAAGACATTGTCAATTGTTGTTTTGTGGCTTTGGCTACATTGTTTCATTTTTGATAAGGCGATGTTGAAACAAATATTGCTTCATTTATGCTTTTTGTGTGATGCTAATGGTTGCAAGGAAATTTAGCAGATGTAAATAGTGATACATGCATTAAATAGGGCGAAATAACTATATAACCAAACAACATAAAATAAAATGAGGAACATACACTAAAAGCGAAACAAAACTATAAGTGACATTTAAACAATACAAAAGAAAAGAAGTGTACTTTTTTTGTTAAACATTGTAAGTTACTGTCCATTGTCTTAATATATAACCAGTTAAATGCATGTGTTTGTTGCTATGAATTCTTTTGTTTTGTGGTTATGCCCATCTAATCAACTATTTAAAAAAAAAAATTGTGTTGCAGGCTTGTTCTATTTTTTTTGGGCATAACTTCATTATAATTAAACCTCCTATCAAAAATTATGCATGAACTAATACGTTATAGAAATTAATATGTTAATTTTTTCCCATTCCGACTAATTATAGTGCAAGAAAATTTAACACCTAAATGCATTGTACCTTTGGATTTAACCGAATGTATTGATTGAGGTATGCCTACGGACTTCAAGATATAATAGCATGGTTATGCACCAATAAACCAACAGTAAATTCATGATAACTTCATCACAATCAATAACCAACCAATAATAAATGAGATCCCATGTCATGTCTATCTCCAATACAGTTACAATTTTAAAATGTGCATTGATACCTTCACTATTTGTTGGTATATGAAGAACGATCTTCTGTCCATGGTCATCAAACAAAATTATTTCTTAGTTATGAAGACAACATGGCGTAATGTTCTTCTTTATTTGTTTTTGATAAAGATGTACAAGTTGGACATAATCCCACACACCATAAATTCATCATTTTATAAGGGGAAACCCTCATACATGGGATGTGAGAATATAAAATATAGAGAATCCAAACCTTGTTGAGTGTGAATGTTTTGTTTACCTATCTAAATAATGTTTAATGATTCATACAATACTTAATTGGCATAAGAAGGTGCGAAGGGTGAAAGATTCAATCATGGAATTTGAGAATAAGGAGCATAAGGTTCAATCAAAAAGATATTATTAGTTTTACTTATAATAATATTTTTAGGATTATATGATTGCATATTAGAATGACTCAAAGGTACATACCTATTTCTATTATTGATTGATATGTCTCATTCTATTTTTCCAGACGTACCATTTAAAACCTATTGAATTCAGAGAACAATTTATGCTATTTTATGGCAGGTGTGCATACATTGTCCACCAGCATATTCAATGGTGATATCAATGTTTTTTATTACACTTAATAAATAGGATGTTGTACATATGAATGTTGTCTGTAGCTAATTTCAAAAATATAGATATTTGCACATAGGGAAAATTAACTAGCACACAACAAAAGAAGGAAAAACAACATAAACTATATAAAATTAACTATTTTATTGCATTGCAACCATCACCACAAAATGGAGGCCATAAATGAAGCAATATTAAAATAATTTATGTTATTTTGTGGTAGGAATGCATACATTGTCCACCATCATATTCAATGGTGATATCAATGTTTTTTATTACACTTAGTATATAGGTTGTTGTAGATATGAATGTTGGTTGCATCTAATTTCACAAATATACATATCTGCACATAGGGAAAATTATATGGAACACAATAAAAGAAGGGAAAACAACATAAACTGTATAACATTAACTATTTTATTGCATTGCAACCATCACCACAAAATGGAGGCCATAAATGAAACAACATTGGTTACAGCAGCGACCCAGATGAAAAATCCCACAAAACACAAAAAATTACAGTAACAAACCCATGCAAAACCATCACCACCAAACAGAAACCAAGCAATAAGATACATTGGCCACCACTATCACCAATGGTGAAACTAATGTTCCTTATCACACTTAATATAGTTTGGAAAGCTGATAGAGAAGGCCAATGCAATTAAAATGGTGGTTGGCATGAACATTAATTGTTGTATGGTTTTTGTAAAGTGGCGATGGTTGCAAAGTATGAAAATAGTTCACATTCTTATCGATAAGGCAATGGTGGTTGTTTCCCTGTGGCTTTAGCGGTACTACTCCTCGATGTATATATGCATACAAATGCATTACAAGCACATGTATCTACACATGTTTGTATGAACATGTTGTATGCACTTAGAAAATTTAATTCAATACATATATGTTTATGTATATGCATATGTAGATGTATACATGCAAACAAACATGTCCATAAGTATACATAAGGATAGCTAAAAATACTGATACATTGTGTTGAATTGCATGATCAAACTTGTACCTTTAGAAAAGCTTGTCATTTTGGCTCACAACTCTGATAGCAAGCAAAGCCACAGAACAACACCCACACCCAACAATTCGTAATTGGAAATTGTGTAGACTTTCACTATATTTTCTAGGGTTTAAAATGGTAAGTGTTATTACAACCATTGCCACTACATGGAGACCATACACCAATTAATGTTGATGCCACAATGGTGGGATTTTGTACAGCCATCACCACTACACAAAAACCATACAACAATTAATGTTGATGCCACAATGGCGAGCTCTTGTGAAGGTGCAAGTTTGATCACCCATTGTGAAGCTTTTGTGAAGGTGGTTGGAGGTTTTTTTTTTTTTGCATGGGGTGATGGTCACAAAAGCAATACACGAAAGCCATAAATTAAACAATATTCTTATTAACAAATAATATAGTCTTTTCTCAACAACACCTTATCGGAAAATTGAAACAATATAGCTCTCAACAACACCTTATCAAAAATGAAACAATATAGCCCAAGCTAGAGCACAATCAACAATGCCTTATGGAACTCCTCAATATGTATATTGTTAACTATTTCATTGCACGGTAAACCATAGCAGCAAAACATAAGTGATAAATAACACAATATTGGTTTCAAGAGCGACTTAGATGGAAAACTACAAAAAAAAAAATTCATAGTAATCCAGCCACAAAATGTGAATGATAAAATGAAAAATATTGGTTTCAAGAGGAAAAATGCACAAAAGAGAACAATTCATAGTAATCTGAATCATTTATATGGAAAAATTATTTTCCCCGCTAGTACCTTATTGATAATGAAACAATATAGCCAAAGCTAGAGAACAATAAACAACAACGCCTTATGAAAAACAATAGACTCTATAACATTAACTAATTTATTGTTTTGCAGCCATCACCACAAAACAACAGATACATAGATATTTGCA